>PVHP010014548.1:0-38938 GCA_004024765.1 Zapus hudsonius | reverse complement strand
CTGATCTGGTTGTTGCGGAGGTCTAGCTGATGTATGGCGCTGTTGGCTGCCAGGCCCGCACAGAAAGTGGCGAAGGCATCTTCCCACGAGCCCAGGTTGTTCCACTCTAGGGTTAGGCTACAGGAGGGTGGACACAGGTACTTGGCTCAGTGGGGCACCCGCGTTGTGGGGCCCAGAGCCTATGGAGGGGGCAAGGGTTCAGGGGTCTCTGGCAGTGGTTGAGGTTTACTGAATGATTTACACCCGCTCACTCCCTTCCAGTGGGTGTGGAACACAGACAAGGGTGTGACTGGTTTGCAGGACTTTGTCTCTGGGGCCAACCCTGAGCCACGTAGAGGGGACTGGGAGGTGCAGGTGGGGCACAGATATGGCCCTACCTCTGAATGGACTGGTTCTGTCGAAGGAGTTTTCCCAGCGCTTCAGCCCCTGCAGCTCGAAGGTTGTTGCCCTAGAATCGAAACATGCCGGACAGTCACTTCTGTCATCCTGACTGGGCTTTGAGTAAACCTGTGTCACACTGGGCCTAGTTAGGCAGTGGACAAGGCAGGAGGTGAGCTGTGGGTAAAAGAAACGTTAGATCCTGGGTTTCCTGACCTTCGTTGACAGCCTAGAGCCCATGCTCCCTCGGTGTTTATGTGAACATTGCCCTCAAAACTAGCACAGTCACAACACTCAGAGTACAGTGCAGAGGCATTGTGACCACTGTCAAGACTGTAAGCCTAGCCGGGCGTGGTGGCTGGCGCACGCCTTTAATCCCAGCACTCGGGAGGCAGAGGTAGGAGGATCGCCGTGAGTTCAAGGCCACCCTGAGACTACAAAGTGAACTCCAGGTCAGCCTGGGCTAGAGCGAGACCCTACCTCAAAAAACCAAAAAAAAAAAAGACTGTAAGCCTGTGTCTTCCCCAGTACTGTCCTCACCTTTAGATCCAGAAGCCGAACAACGGTGTTGGCACACAGCCCTTGGAACAGCAGTGTGGCCCCTGCATAAAAGGGAAGCATGTCAGATACATAAAGTGGTGCATGTGTCTGGAGTGAGTTTGCAGTGGTGGGAGGCCCTGGCAGACCCATACTCACTGTCTTTCTCTAAATATATCTATGTTGTTTTGTTTTTCAAAGTAGGGTCTCACTCTAGCCCAGTCTGACTTGTAATTCACTATGTAGTCTCAGGCTGGCCTCAAACTCACAGCAATCCTCCTACCTCTGCTGAGTGCTGGGATTAAAGGCATGTGTCACCATGCCTGGCTAATTTTTAAAAAAATATTTTATTGGGGCTGGAGAGATGGCTCAGCGGTTAAGGCACTTGCTTCTAGTACCTAGGGCTCCTGGTTCAATTCCCCAGTACCAACATAAGCCAGACCCACAAGGTGGTGGCCCTGGTGCTCTCTCTCTCTCTCTCTGCTTGAAAATGAATAAGTGTTAAAAAATTTATTTATTTGCAAGCAGAGAGAGACAGAGAGACGAGATCGGGCGCGTTCAGGGTGGTATGGCCATAGACGAGACAGAGAGTGAATGGGCATGCCAAGGCCTCCAACCACTGCAAACGAACTCCAGATGCATGTGCCACTTTGATCATCTGGCTTTACATGGGCCCTGGGGAAGTGAACTCAGGTCGTTAGGTTTTTGCAGTCGAGTGACTTAACTGCTGAGCCATCTCTCGGGTTGTCAATGGACCCCTTATGGGGGGGGGGAGTTCCCCATAGAGGAGGAACAACTTTCAGTAGTTCCAATGGAAATAAGCGTCCCTACTTGCTGTGAGGTCATCTTAGAACCATCTGAAGCCTGGCAGACCTGACATCTCTCAAGCCAGCGTGTGGAACACGAAAGCTGGAGGGCATCGGGCTTCTTCCATGACCGTGAAACCGACCCCTCCTGCAGGTTTTGAGGGCCGATGTCTAGGGTCCACTTAAACTCAGAAAGAGGCACAGGGTTCCGCCAAACAGCCAGGACACGGGACTTGAAAGGGAGCCTCAGGGGCTGCTGGGAGGCCTCGGCCCACCTTCCTCGCTCAGCATGCAGTCGCTGAGGATGAGCTCCGTGAACGGCGTCGGGATCTGGAGCAGCCGGCCCAGGGCCCTGCAGGTGTGCACCGTCAGGGTCTGCGCGGCCAGGTCCAGTCGGCCGCGCGGAGGCAGCAGCTGCTGCAGAACAGCCTCCTGGGGCTCAGCGCCGCTCTCCCGGCACAGGCGGCTGTAGGAGCTCCGGAACTCCTCCATATCCCCGGGAACGGAGGCCGGCCGGAGCGCCCGCAGACCTGGGGTCCTGACCGCGAGCCGGAGGCCTAGGAGGGCCGGCCGGGGGGCTGCTCGGGACCGCGCCAGGTGGCAGGCATCCCGGGGTCCGCAGAGCCGGGCGCGCGGGGCGCGAGCCGGGAGGAGCAGGCCAGCCCCGAGGCCCCCGGTCCGCCCTGCCCTCGCGACGTGGCCCCGGGCAGCCGCCGCGGCGCTCCGGCGCGCCACCGTATCCAGGAAGAGAGGGGCGCGCTGGGAAGAACGCCGGGACTACAACTCCCAGAAGGCTCTGCGGAGGACGCGCTCGCCGCGGACCAATGAGGGCCAAGGGCGGGGCTTGTCGTCCGGACTTCTGCCCATTGGCCGATGGCTCGGGACGGGTTCCGCGGAGCGGGAACCTCGTCGGCGGTCATGGAGGGGTCCAGCCACGGCTTCAGGAAGGTGAGGCCTGCGGGCGTGTCGCGAGCGTGAGCTGGAAACCACCCCGCCCCGAGCGCCCACGCCGTCCACGTGAGGGTCCCGCGCGCGCTCGGTGCGCCGCTGCTTGCGAGCGAATGGGCTCACGCTACCCTCACCCCGGCTAGGGAAACGGATGCAGGGCCAAGACGGGCCTCTCCGTCGCCTGCAAGCTGGGTGCTTGGAGGCGAACTGAGTTCTGAGGTTCTGGTCACTTTGGACAGTCTTCAGCAGGCTGTCCCGGGAGAGGGACGGGGAGGCTCCTTGCTCCCCATCCCTCCTCTGCAGCGCCGTGCAGCTGCTGGCTTCGACAGGGCTTCCCAGGTTTGGGGGCCCTTTGCCTGGAGCAGGTGGACCGGCCTTCCTGAGGATACAGCGTAGGGTCAGCAGGTGGCGCTGCGCTTACGTGGTGGTCGACTGACCCTCCTGGCCTCGGGGATCCATCGGTGTCCACTCCCACATGCGCCCCTCAGCCATAGGGCAGCGTGGCTTCCATGTGCTTGATGCTCACGAGTCCCAGCTCATCTTCCCTCGCAGGTCACCTCGCTTCTGGGCGCCTGCTGCTGCTGCCCTCCACCTGCCCAGCCACTACCGTGGCTCCTTGTCTCAGTGCCCCGCTGCGCTTCTGAGCGCTGGCGGCCCCCCTCTTGTAACTATACTGCATCAGGTCTGCAGCAGGGACTTCAAGCCCTAGGTGGCTAAGTGTCCTTCCGAAGTCATTGATGCAAAGACAGCTCAGTGGTCCCCAGTTCCCTGTCCAGCCCTCCACCACAGCCCAGCTCTGTGGCTCTCACCATACAGGTCACCAACAGGCTGATGTCCTTTGGCACCACATGTGTTAGAACACCCGGTGCAAGCGAGGCAGTGTTGGCAGGCAGACCACCAAAAGGGTGAGCCCCCAGGATCCCATGGGCACCAACTTTTCCACAGGGCCAGTGGAGTTTTGTCCTTCAGCCCCCAGGGATGGGAGTGAAACCTGCAGTGTTTTTGGTTGTATGTATGTATAGGGTCTCGCTGTAGCCCAGGCTGACCTGGAATTCACTATGTAGTCTCAGGGTGGCCCCTAACTCAGTGATCCTCCTGACGTGTATGCTCTCTGGAATGCACAAAAGCAGTGGCCACCATGGAAGCCTGTGGGATTCCTCATGTCCTGCAAGGCTCCCACAGGGAGCCTTCTCACCAGTGCTTCTGAACATCTTGTCCACAAACACGGTTGGCTTCATCCCCCATCCTGGGAAGAGGCGAGGTGAGCCCAGCGGGTCTTCACTGCCTCCTACCCAGGACACTGAAGGGACCTAAGGGGCTTGGCACTGACCCCTCCCTCCCCTCCAGGAGCTGGTGAGCAGACTACTGCACCTGCACTTCAGGGACCAGAAGACCAAAGGTGTGTGGTGCAGGTGGAGGAGGGCAAGGAGGAATCTGGGCACAGGAAGGCAGCTCTCCCCATACCTGCTTTCTCCCTTGCAGTCAGCAGGGATGCACTGCAGCTCATGGCAGAATTCCTGAGGATCTTCGTCATGGGTGAGCCAGGGGCCCCACAGCACCAAAGAATGGGGATTCCTTCCTTTTCAGTGAGCAAACTAAGACTTCCCATTTCCCACAACATTTAAGCCTGTCCCCGAAAAGCTGTTAAGAGCCACCTAAGTCCCCTGAGGGCTACAAGTAAGTGCAAGGGGACCCAGTGAGGGCTCAAGCCACCCTGCTTCCCCCATTTCTGGTGCCTTGTCAGAAGCCGCTGTGCGTGGGGTTCGGCAGGCCCAGGTGGAGGACCTGGATGTTGTGGACGTGGACCAGCTGGAAAAGGTGCTTCCTCAGCTGGTAGGTGGGATGCAGATGGAGCAGCCTGTGGGACTCTGGTCAGTGCCCACAGGTCACTGAGCACACCTCTCTCCCTTCCACAGCTCCTGGACTTCTGAGACTCCTCCCGGGCCTTCTCTGTGGTCTGCAGTGGATCCACCGGCATCGACAGCTGCACCCCAAACTCTCCAGCCTCCTTTGATGGCAAGATCCCAAAAGCTACTGCCCTTCCTTGCATCCTGCTTGTGCCTCACCAGCCCTTGGGGACCTAACAAGGCAGGTGCAGAGGAAGGTGGACTGGCCTGCCTCCAGCCAGAGCCCCCGTTAACCTGCACTTTATAAACAGCTGCTGCCAGGGTTGCCTCCTTACCACCCAACATCAAAGCTGGTGTGTAGCTTTTTAACCACCTGCTTCTCCCTCAGACGATGCCTCCCTGAGCTGTAAATTTGTTCTTACAAAGCAGCGTCAATAAATCAACACCCAGGCTCGGCCTTCTTGTTGCCATTAATCACCCAAAGTCAAGTTGCTTCAAAGCCTGAGCCCCATGCTTCCTTCCATCATCTCGGGGACTAAGGCCGAGCTCTCAGAAAGGACAGGATAACAAACAGCATGTGTGAGCATGCTGTGGGAAACGAGCCTTCACACATGTGGCCTGTTCACTTGGAAAACGTTCCTCTTGCCAGAGGCCACAGCAGCTGCCACAGGCGGGCACCGAGTCCCAGGAGCGTTACTGCCAGCCTCTAGTCACAGGGCTCACTGGTGCAGGCAGGACCAGGACAGACAGGAAGGAGACCTGGAAACTGGCTGCCTGAGGCTATTCCTAAGTGCAGAGGGACCTCCCCTTAGCCCTGCTCAGGTCAAGCAAGGGGGCAGGTTATAGGTTGGGTTAGGCAGTGTCTGTCAGAAATGCAGAGCAGTCGGGTCCTGCTGGAAGCCCCACCCAGAAAGTGAGGCCACCCACGGTCAGGCTCTGGCAGGGCAGTTCTCGGGAGACAGACTCTGTAGGTATTGGAACTCTTTCTATAGCCTGAAATACCGCACTACCTGCTAGAGTCCAAAGTGGAAATACTGGGTAGTCGGGAGACCCCTGGTGTTTAGACAGGCACCAGAACTGGGGGGGGGGGGCAGTTATGGGGAAGACATGTAGTAAGACTCCAAGCTGCTGGCCCTACAAGGGCCTAGAGCAGACGTGAGGGCAACCTTTGAAGGCAGTGGTCAGACTGGATAGAGCTGGGCAGGCCCAGCAGCTCTGAGTGCCTGCTGCCCTCTCCTCCATGGTGAGTTTCTGGCTTCTAAGCCCTGGGGAACAAATGGGAGTCAGGAGACCAGCAAGGAAGAGCTGCCTGGTGATGGGACACAAGGGCTCCAACTAACTTAAGTGTTGGAGTTAGTCCTGAAGCCCCACTGGGGCTCAGGGACACCCATGCCAGGTCCTGCCCAGGCCAGCTCTGTGGTAGAGGTGCCTACTTCCCCCTCCCTTAGCCCTATGCCAAGGGCTTGGCATGGCCCCAGGCTGCAGGTAATTTGCCAAGGAGTCCTTCCCCCTGCACTTCTGTCCACTCAGGAGGGGGGTTAATGAGTTTAGATAGAAATGGAGAGGAAATCGGCCAGCCTGGGGCTCGCCTGCCCAGGCCCTTCACAGGGACGCCAGGGCCCAGCCAGACTCCTGGGGGCTGCTGGGTAGTAGTGGATGAGACCATGAGCCTTTTCTACAGAAAAGAAAGCTGACGGTCCTTGAGAGAAGCATGAGTCTTTATTCCTGCTCGGGGTGGGTGGGATCCTGTGGCTGGCAATGGCCACTCCAGGCTGGCAGCTCTCACCTCTTGCTGGCTGCAAACACCAGAATGACCATGGGGCCCTGCTTCCTGCCCAGCCACCCTGCCCCACCCAACCAGTCCATGGCAGGCACCTGGCAGCTTCAGCCACTTGGGCACCTTGCCCAGGCTCCTCCTCACAGGCTGGGCTGTCGCTGGGATGGGTTCTGAGGGGCCCAGTGCCTCCTCCTCAGCAGCTGGCTCAGACTCCAGGAACACAGGGTCAGGGGCTGGCAGTGGGGCTTGGGCCCCAGCGGCCCTGGACATATACCTGGGGGTGAGAGACCAAGGCCAGGATGGCAGATACAGCCTTGGAGGGGTCCCTCACCCCAAAGAAACTTACCTGGCCACTAGCACATCAGCTGCAGATGGGGAGACGGTGTGTTCCAGCAGCCCAGGCTCCAGGTAGAGACCTTCAGAGGCCAGAGACCACCTTCAGCCACAGAGGAGGATCCCACTTCCACCCACCCAATGCAAAGTGGGGTGTGGCTGGGCAAGTGCCTTGGGGAGGTGGTTATCAGGCCTCAGATCTCCCAAACCTGAAGAAAGGTCCCAAACAACCCCTCCAGGGCCTGTGCTCTGGACATCAGGTGAGGCTGGATCCAGGGTGAGGCCCCACTCACCTGTTGGTTCCTCAGCTCCGAAATGCACAAGGGCAGCAGGGAAAAGGTTTGCCTATGAGGAGGGAGGACGGCTCAGGTGACCAGGCAGTGCTCAGCAGGCCCAGACCTGCCAAGTGGCTCTACCACTCCTGGCACTCTACCCAGCATGGACCACAGGAGCCCCCACAGGACAGCTGAGCCCCAGCAGGGAGTCCTGCAGCTCACGTGTGAGTTGTGTCCCTCTTCACCTCTCAGCTGCTGCCCAAAGGAGTGAACTTTCAGTCCTCAGTCTCAAAGACACAGTGCACTTGAGCTTGGGGCTCAGGCACATGCAGCCCCATACAGAGGTCAGAGGAGGTGGGACTGCTTGGTGGGGGTCTGGGTCTCCCAATCCAGGATGCCAGGGAGGAGCAGCTTGACACTGTCTAGAAACAGACCAGTGCTGCCTCATTGCCCCCCACCCTGCTGATGCCCAAAAAGAGAGGGGCTGCAGGCCCAGGGGTTCCCCTTTAGGAGATAGGAGGACCCTGGAAAGGCAGGGGGCTGGCTCTCAGAGCCAAGTTACTTTGGGGATCTTAGGCTGAAAGATGCTGCCTTGGAAGCCGCATGAGCCCGCTGCACTCAGCAGAAAGGGAGAGCCAGGGTTAGCCAGCCCAAGCTCCTAGTCCCACCCAAACAAGGGCAGGCAGAGCTTAAAAACCCAACTAAAGCTGGGCGTGATGACACACACCTTTAATCCCAGCATTCAGGAGGCAGAGGTAGGCCAGCCTGGGCTAGAGTGAGACCCTACCTCAAAACAAAACAAAAAACCACCACCAACAGAATGGGGACCAAAGCCTCCCAAGTCACATCCTTCCAAAGGTTGAAGAGTACAGAGTATGTCTGGAGTCGGCCCCACTGGCTTGGGGGCAAGTGTGAGGAGGGAGGAGGAGATGGGACCACTTGCCTCCCTGACACCCTGGGCACATGACTGATGGCTGGACGGTTAGAGACCCTCAAGGTCCCCCTTCTACAGCTTCTGCACCCAAGGGAGGTAGGGGCCGGGCAGGGCAGCAAGGAGCCTGGCAGGACCTGGGAAGGGGCTGCAGCTGCCAGCTAAGTGCATTCTTTCCAGTCTCTGCAGGCAGCAGCGGGGCTAAGATTAGTAAGAGCAAGCTTCAAAGGCCAGGCCCAGGAGCTGAACCCTCAGTCTCCAGCCGCCAGGCCAGGGACACAAACAAGGGCGGTGAGCCCTTTGAAACCCAATTGTGAGGCCTGCGATCAAAGCTTCACACAAGGCCTGTGGGGTGGGCCGGGGGCTGCCCTTGTGCCCCTGGAGAGGCACAGGAAGCCAGGGAGCCAGGCAGGAAGCATGAGAAGGACAGTTACTAGAATCTTCCTTCGTGTCACATGTCTGGCACTGCGTCCTATCAAGGTAGGCTTGCAAGTGACAGGCCACAGGCTCTGACCCCACTCTGTGCCACTAGCAGCTCCCATCTGCTGCCCGCCGCCACCAGCCAAGGCGGCATCCTTGGAAGCTACGGAAGCGGAGGACATGGCAGTACCTGGAGTCATTAGTTCTGAATCAGGACATCTAGCCTGGCAGTGCCTGAGGGTACAGAGGGGCAGGTGGGCCCAGAGCATCACGAGGGAGAAGGACACCATGGTCAGCTGTAGGCTCTGTTCCGGCATGCAAGTACCCAGCTCCAAAGGGAACAGAGGCAGTGAAGGCAGGGGACTGGATGCCATCAAGACTGGCCGTCTTATGAGCCTCAAAATATCCTTCCCAAACCCTACCATACCTTCCCCCTAACTTGTAGAGCCCCCAGCTAGATCCCCTGGGAGAGACGAGGACCTCGGGTACAGCCTTCACCTTGGCTCAAAGCCCAAGAGCAAGGATGCCACCTTCCCTTTCGCCCAGGACCAGAAACCAGTGCTGTGAGAGGGCGACAGTGCTGCACCCTTGACAGGCCTGCCAATTCCAAGCACACCCAGGCATGGCCAGGACCAGGTCTGCTTGGGACAGTGGGCAGCCTACCCCCCCAGGGTCTTTTTTTCTGTGGCCAAAAGGAGGATGGGCTGTGCGCTCTAAGGGAGGGGTGGGGAAATCCCTGATTAGAAAGCTCACTGATTCTGACCCAGCCTGTGGGTACAAGGACCCTGGGCATGGTTCAGTTCTGCCAGCAACAGAGTTTGAGGCCTACCTCCCTTATTCCTCTCTAAACTTGAAGATGGGACGTCTTCCAGCCTGGGGCAGGAAGGTGAGAGACCCTGAAGGAGGACTCCTTCCCAACAAGGATGTCCTCCTGAACCGATCCCTCCCTGTCACACCCCTTAGTACCTGCCTACAGGCCCTGCCTGTTGGCTTGGGTCTTTGGGGTCCCAATGGAATGAGGGACAAGTAGACAGAAGACCACCCAACTAACAAAAGGAATTCCCATTCTGCAGTCCCTGGGAGCCCCTCTGTTGGTCAAGGCTCCAAGCTTCAGCCCAGGCCCTCTGCCCCTGGCAGATACTCAACTATGACTTTAATCCATTCTGCCCTCACCCTAGTCCTGGGGACCACTGAGAGCACAAGGGGTGGGTGTAGATGGCAAACTAGGGGCCACAGCAGGCCAAGTGGGACCTGGACCCAAGCTTAGGTGTCCCCCCCCCCCCCCCCCCGGCAGCTGAGTTTATCCTGCCAGACACTTGAAAGCTACAGCTTCCCGCCCAGCAGAGTGCAGCAGGCTTCCTGCCCCGGGCCCTGCCAGCTCTGCCAGGCGGGTAGGACACCACCCCTCAAGAGGCCCTGCGGCAGAGCCACGGATGAAAGGAGGCGGCTGCTGGTAGCAGGGGCAGAGTGTCACCAGGAATCAGGCGGAGGCAAAAGAGAGGCACAGGGCGCTGGGGGCTGGGCACTGGCCCTCGATCCCAAAGCATCTTTCAGTTTCAATGTTTATCAACAAGCAGGCCAAGGAGGCGGGGAGGGGCAGAGATGAAGGGAAAAGGCCCGGCGCCTGGGAGTTCATGGGCCAAGAAGGGAATTGCCGGATCACAGGCATGCTCTCAGCAACCTCCCTACTGCTCGGCTGCTCCAGGGGCAACTTCCTCCCCAACAGTGTTTCCCGGTGAGCTCAGAGCCCTCCTGCCTGCTCCCTGGCCCATCTCACCCCAAAGGAGGCAGGAGCTCTAGGCAGCCAGTAAAGCTCATCACCCCCCAACCTCTGCAGAGGCCTTTGGCGCCTCTGTTGTTAATTAAAATATCTGAAGACTTTACAAAGGAAATCATTAGGCCAGAGGGGCTAGGGAGGCCCCGCTGCTTCCTAACAGAGGAAGGACAGGACATTTGCTCCTCCAGTCTCTCTACAAGGCAGCCAGTAGAGGGCAGGGTCAAGTAGCCTTCACCCTTGGACCTCTCATGACCTCCAGGGGTCTCATGGGAGGGTGTGGGGCTAACCATGGCATCCCTCAGAGACTAGCAGTGGTCCAGGGGAAAGGCCACCCCAGGAGATGGCAGAGATGCAGGCCAGAAGCAACTCTTCATCCCAGGGCCTGGCACCAGGGCTCTTTCTCACCCAGATAATGGTCAAGAGGCTGGTGTCACCCAGCAGCCCAGGGCCAGGACCTCCAGGCGGCCTTAGCTGAGGATGGGAGGCCAGCCAGTCAGACAGGCCCATCCCCACCCTGGGGCCAGGCAGGAAGCGGAGGAGGTTGGAAAGTCCTGTCAGAAACAACTTCAGAGGCACATTGCTCCCTCTGAATTCACCGTCTCTAAAAGGCTTTATTACCGCCTGCAGCGCCTGCCAGGGCACTCCTTCCCAACCGCGACCGCAGCATGGCGTCCTGCCCTCCCAGCACAGCCCCACCCTGGCAGCACCCTCAGTGAGGCGGTTGGTACCTGAAAGAGGGTCAGCTGATGGTCGTCCAAGACTGTTTTGGGAGGTGTGATAACTGTGGAGAGAGAGGGAATGTCTGTGAGGGCACTGGTCACCCCATTCCCTGGGGCAGACAGGCTGAGGAGGGATGATGGCCTCAGGTGTGTAAAGCATCTTAGGCCTCGCCTTCCACTGGCCTCTGATACGCCAAGGGGGCCCTTCCCACCCAGAAGACAGCCACTCTCCCCTCCCCCAGCCTGAAGCAGGGTGGGTCTGGGAAAGAGGCCAGGTTGGGGAACTGGGTACTAACATATCCCTCCAGGGAATGCAGGCTCAGGCAGTCGGATGACTTAGTTTCTATAGAAAAATACCTCAAACCCCAGCCTGGAGGGGAGGTCATACCTTGTGGCCTAGAGAAGGAAAAGGGAAGCTATGGCAGCCAACAGGGAAAGGATCAGGAGAAGGGACTCACACAAGTAAAAGGAGAGTTCAGGATTCCCCAGGTGGCTCCTCACGAAGTCTCGAAGGTCCCCCACTGTAGAGGAGGAGGAGTGTGAGCAAGGGGATTCCAGGGACTAAACAGGATGGGGCCCACTACTAGCCTGGGCTCACCAGCCTGAGGTTTCCCCTCTGTTCACAGAGGCCAAGCTCGACTTGGGGACTCAACAGTTCCTTTCCCAGCAACCTGGATGCTCACTCTGGTTGGACCAGAGTGCAGGCCACTGCCAGGATTCCCACCCTGCTGCAAGAAAGGCCTGCCCATCATCACCACCTAACACCCTAACTTGACTTCTGCCAGGGCAGGATGTCCCTGAGCAGCTTAGGGCTGCCTTGTCCCCAATAACTTGAGGTAGGCCACTAAAGCCCACTCCAGCTCTGGTGAACCTGCTGCCTTCCTTCCAAAGGCGCCCCCTGCCTGGGACAGGGCTGAGTCCTTATGGGAAGAGCTAGCCAATGCCTGTGTGGGGCCTGGCCCTACCCAACACTGCAAGCACACAGCCACTGAATGGCACACAGAGAAGGCCAGCCTGCAGCCACTCAGTCTCCCTGGAGCCCAAAGGGTAACTGCAAAGTTCTGTGGCAAGAAGGAACTCCCACCACCACAGGCTCTTACCTGTCTCACTGGGGCGGAAGAAGCCCTGAAGGATGTAGCGGTCAGGAAACAGGACCCTCAGAGCCACCTGGGCAGGGAAAAGTAGGAAGTTAGGAGGGACAGCAAGGGCTGCACCCTAGCACAGGGAGAGGCCTCACCAATCATCCTCTACTCTGCAGTGTCAGCTGCTCCAGCCTGGTTATTCCCCACTTTTTTCCAACAATCCTGAGCCACCAGCTGGGGACAAGGATGTTCAAGCATCCATCCATATAAACTCCAAGCCGATGGCATAGCCCTGTAATCCCAACACTCAAAAGGGGGAGGCAACAGGATCAGGAGTTCAAGGTCATCTTTGGTTACGTAGTGAGTTCAAGGGTACCTAAGACCCTGCCTCAGAAAAACCCCCCACATTGACGGGCGTGGTGGCGCACGCCTTTAATCCCAGCACTTGGGGAGGCAGAGGTAGGAGGATTGCAGTGAGTTCAAGGCCGCCCTGAGACTCCATAGTGAACTCCAGGTCAGCCTGGGCTAGAGTGAGACCCTACCTCGAAAAAAAAAAAAAAAAAAAAAACCACATATAAGTAAGTAAACAAATAAATAAATAAGTAGCATATCAAATGTCTGCTTTCAAATCTGGTCTGTTAGCTGGGCATGGTGACATACACATGAAATCCTAATGCTTAGGAGGTGGAGAAAGGACAGTGAGTTTTACACCAGTCTGGGCTGTATAGCAAGACCTTGTTTCAAAAACTGAAAAAAAATATTTCCGTCACTGGGCTTGAGCAAAGTCAATGAGAGAGCACTTGTCTAACATGCCTAAGGCCAAGTTCAACTCTTCCCACCACAAAAGTAGGTTTTCTTCATAAAATACCAGGGGCTGCTGAGCTGGTTAATCCTGAACTTGGGGCACCCTGGCTTATCCCTACTTGCCACTCAGGAATGGTGGGCTACGCGAGCGTGGGGTTGCCTGAGCTACAGTCCTCTGCTGAGGCGTGTCCCGACACTGGAGTCACAGGAGTGTCTGCTCACCTTTGGGTAGCGTTCCAGTTTCTCCTTCATCTGAGCCTCTCTGAAGGCCTTGGTCACTAAGGGAGCTTCTTCCAGACGTTTCCTGTAGTGGGGAAGGTTAAAGGTCCAGGTCTCCTGACAGAACAGCCCCCTCAGGCTCCCAACAGTGATTGGATCCCCTGCTCATCCAAGGCGCTGAGGGCTGTCATCCCTCAAGAGGACAGGAAGGGTCCAGAAGCCACTACCTGGTCCCCATCTCAAAGTGCTGCTGAGGGATACCTCCTCTCACCTCAGGACAGACATGCAGGCCTGGCCATTGGTAGCACCTACTCGGACCACCATGGAGGGAAGACAGAGGCACCCACCGCTCACTCTTGAGCTGAGCCAGGCGTCTCCTCACATCGTCCACAGTCACCTCGAAGAACTCATCGGGCACATCCGCTGGCCAGGACTGGAGCAGGTCCTCCAGGTCAGGGTGGCACACCACAGGGTCTCGGGCAACAGGCTGGGGAAAAGGCACTCATATGATGTGGCTTCGTGAGGGATCTCAGGCCTGACAGTTCTCCATTCCAGCCCATCTGACTGCAACACAGGGCCAGAGTGGGGCTCACAGCCACAGAATTCAGAACCTCTGGTGCAGTTTCACTCACCATCAGGGTCATGGCCCCTAAGTCTAGCTAAGGACAGGGTGGTCATCAGCGCTGCCCAGGAGGACTTGAGGGTTAAGGGACAGCTCAGGCAGCTTCCCTGCATACTTCTTGCCTCCATGGGAGAAGCCTAGGATCAGGAAGCCAATTTGGGGAGCAGGACCCCTGTTTTAAGCCACGTCAGGGACTCCAGAGAGGAGGGGCAGTGACAGCCACCAAATTAGAGTGTTGGCAAAAACCCCTGCCGGCTGCCCCTACTGCCCTCTTCACCACAGCCCATGACCTGGCTGACTCCACCTCCCCCTCCCTGGGAAGTAAGCCGGCCTTCCCTCTGCCCACCCTGGGGACAAAGGAAGGACAGCGTCATTCCTAATTGGCATCAACAGCACTGAAAATTACAAGGCAGGCCTGCTCCACTTGCGGAGCCTGGGAGGGTGGGACAACTCCTCAGTGTTGGGGACACCCCATGGAGCCAGGCCTGACCAAGGTGCCCAGCTGGTCTGGCAGGGCCCACACTGGCTCTTGTCTTCCTGTATAAAAATCCGCTGTTACAGGAGAATGGGTGCCTCCTGCTTTGCTTTTCAGCTCCCCCTCCTGCTCCTCTGACAACCTGGGGACCGGCTGGCTCTGGGAACAAGCGACCCCTCCTTGTCCTCCTGCCTGCAGCCTTCCAGGTGAGCTCAGGCACATTCAAGGTAGTATTGCCAATAGACTCTTACAGCCTTTCAGGTCCACCACTCAGGGCCTAGCACACAATACATCCACACTGGGGGCAGCCTGATGGACACCCATCCCAGGTGTCTCCTGTCCCCATGGTTTACCACGCATGTGGCTTTGCCAGGGAGCCCCTCTGACCTTAGGCCTGGTCCTGGCAGCATGGCCAAGAAGGGCTGGCTGAGGCCTGAGCAGTGGCCCACAGGTGGTTGACCAGGGCCTCAGGGGGCTGCCCCTTCAAAGCCACAGCCACGAAGCGGCCTCTGCGGGCAGTCTGCTCCAGAGCTCTTTATAACATGCTGCCAGGCGCCAGGCTGCCCCATGGCCACAGTGCCTGCATTCCAGTAGGGCCACCAGCTCGCCTGGGCTCCCAGGGGAGAGCAGACAGAATGTGGACACACCCTGAGCTAGGAGCTACAGCGTCCACCAGTGGCCAGTCCAGCCTGGCAGTGGTGGTTCAGGGATATGTACATGGCCTTGAGCTAAAGGGGGCTCCAGCTACCAGTTCCAGGTCCTCCAAGAAGGAGCAGCCCCAGAGCACATTGATAACCAAAAGGCCACTCTGTATCAACAGCCAGGTGAAGTATGGCAGATGATATTACCCAGAGCCACCTGCCCCAGGACATCGCCACTGGGCAGAGGATGGTGGCAGCAAACTCAATCCTGAGGAACACGTGACTACTTGGGCACAGCCTCAGAACACTGAGGAGGACAGCGGGTTGCTGGCCATCCACGTTCTGGGCGGCGCCAATGACCCCTGATAGCCAAGCCCACACTGCCCAGGCTGCTTTCAGGACAGGGTACACAGGTCATTTTCTAGTATCTGTTCCACACTGCCCAAAGGCTACTGAATTTCAGGCAAAAAGTAAAACTGGAGCCAGGTATGGTGGTGCAATCACTAGGAGCTCAAGGCCAGCCTGGGGCTAGAGTGACTTCCAGGTTAGCCTGGGCTACAGTGAGCCCCTGCCTCGAGAAAACAAAACAAAACAACAAAAACCCTGACATCTCTCACTGTTTGGACTCTCTTCCAGATGCTTGCTCTGTTGGGGAAGCCTGCCTGCCACATGGGAACGATAGGACAGAGTAGCTCCTGGGCCCCTCAGGCTGGTCCAAGAGCCCACTCAGGGCAATTCTGTTGTTTCACAAGGGCTGCAACACTGAAGGCACCTGCTGGCAAGGGTCCAGCAAAAGGCATAACTGGCTACAGAGGGGGTCACGTATCCTGAGTCCCCATGACACCCCACAGGGTGCGTGGCTGGGCTGGTAGGAAACATGGCTTTACCACCAAGTACAGCAGGAGAAGCAGGGAATCAAGAGTGGAGAAGCAAGCCGGGCGTGGTGGCGCACGCCTTTAATCCCAGCACTTGGGAGGCAGAGGTAGGAGGATCACAGTGAGTTCAAGGCCACCCTGAGACTCCACAGTGAATCCCAGGTCAGCTTGGGCTAGAGCGAGACCCTACCTCGAAAAACTAAAAAAAAAAAAAAAAACCAGTAGAGAAGCCAAGCAAGCAGTCTCCAGCAGGAGACCTAGCAGCTGTTCCCCAGCCATGCCTGACCCTGTTTTCTTGGGACACATTGCACGCCTGGCTCCCATCTGCTGTCCTTCTGGCACTGGGAGCTTTAACTCCCATCCCTAGGGGCACTATGGAGATGGTTTTGGAACGCAGGTGTAGAGATGAGACAGCAGAAGAACAAGCAATGGTGACAGCTGGGAAGGACAGCCAAGCCTGAGTGGGCAGGGGAGACGCCTCGTGCCCGTGCTGGTGCCCGAGGGAGTGAACAGGGCAGTTCTGCCATCCTTCCAGCCCATTTGCTGAGTGGGGAAGGCTGCAAAAGACTGTGCTCCATTGGGTTGAAGCTTGGAGAGGCTTCAGGGAAGTTAACGGGCTGCTGGACAGCCATAATGAAAGCATGGACAGGAGGTGGACAGGAGGCTCTGGAGGCCTGTGAGACACCCAAGGGTGAGCCAGCTGCAAAGCCCACTGAAGGACTGGGGAGCCTGGTGTGAAGTGTGGCTCTCCACAGTCACAACGCTGTGTTCTGGGCATGTAGATCCCAAAGGGCCTTTTCCAGGTCCTTCCCCGGGCATCCTGGGGTGGGCCAGGGTATGGTGTGACTGCTATGGGACATATGAGAAAGCTGAGGCCCAGAGCACAGGAGAGAGCAGCAGACATGGAGGGCAGGTCCTGAGGGTGGCTGGCCTGCGAGCCTTGACCTGGGGATGAAAGCTCCCCGTTGAAGCCCATCCAGGAGGCTTTTGGTCCTGACAGCCCAGGAGACATGGCTAGCGGTGAGGGTGCCATGAACTGACCGGAAATGAGGAGAAGAAGGCAGGAGTCTCCATCCCTCTAAACGATACTTGGAGCCAGGTGTGGTGGCACATACCTTTTGAATCCCAGCACTTGGGAGGCTGATAGAGGAGGATTGGTGCGAGTTCAAGGCCAGCCTGGGCTACAGAGTGAGTTCCAGGTCAGCCTGGGCTAGAGAAGCCCTATCTCAAAAATAAAAAAAATTAAAAACCCACCATACTTGACCCCAAACAGTTCAAGCTGGGGCATGGGAGGCATGTAAGAAAGAGACAGAACTCCCCAAGGCATAAGCAGGCACTGTTGTTGACACCATCCAGCTTAGAGTGGACAGGGCTGGAGCTACCCCAGGACCAATGGGAGGTGGTGTCAGTGACCCCTCACAGAGAGGGCCTGTCAGGGACATCCAGGCATGGTAGGGTCTCACAGGCACAGGAAGTCCCACTGACATCAGAAGTGGACCTGCTGAGGTTTCCTGTTCTTGCCAGTGATTTTCCAGGATAGGATGACAAACGGATAAAAAAATGTGAACACTCTTCAGAGGTGACCTCAATCTCAGATTTTCCAGCTCCTCCACGAGGGCCCTGCTCCCTCCTCAGCCCAGTCTGTATGACAATGGCTTTGGTGAGAGGGAATGTGAAGCGTTTCCCTTCGAGGCTTTGAACTTGAATGAATCACTACACGAGGGACATAGGCCAAACCTCCTGAGTTACTCACAGGGCTCGGCCACCCTCAAGAGGGAGGTGCCTGAGCACATGGATACCATCAAAGGTCCTGGGTGGCACAGGAGGTGCGGCTCTGGGGTCTGTGCACACTACTCATGGAGCTGATGCACAAGGCTCAGTTCCAGGTACAGAAGCCACACAGCTGCCAGCCAGCAGCCACCAAGTGCCCAAGGAGAAGGCCAAGGTGGAAAGCCAGCAGCAGGGATGTGCCTACCACTGGATAAAGAGCAGAGCGCTCCAGCCCCTGCCCTGGCCTGGGCAGCCAGCATGCCTCTGGAGGCCTCTAGAGGTGGCCAGCTCAGAGCCCCATCTCCTTAGCCACAGGTCCTACCTTAGAGAAACAGCAGAGGGCAGGTGATCAGAGGAACTCCCCTGGCCCTCCCAACCTTGCAGCTACCCTCACTCACTGGAGGCTGGGATACACTGCAGAAATCAGTGAATCAGGTGGGAGTGAGCTGGACCCAGGAATGCCAAGTTCACAGCCTTGACAGGAAAAGGCGTCTCCAAAACACCTGAGTACCATGGACTCTGCTCTCCAGGACGTCATGAAAACCAACGGGCAAGCTCCTCCCACACTGGTAGAGCTCACAAACAGGTTATTTTCCTGTAGGTGTCTCCATTGTCTAGATTTTTACTGTGAATATGAATCACGTTTTTTTTTAAATATTTTTATTTTGTTTGTTTTTATTTATTCATTTTCAAGCAGAGAGAGAGAGAGAGAGAGAGAGAGAGAGAGAGAGAGAGAGAGAGAGAGAGAGAGAGAGCGAGAGAGCACCAGGGCCACCACCTTGTGGGTCTGGCTTATGTGGGTCCTGGGGAATTGAACCCAGGGCCTTAGGCACTGGAGGCAAGTGCCTTAACCGCTGAGTCATCTCTCCAGCCCATGAATCACGTCTTTTAAAAAAGTTTTTTAAGCCGACTGGGTTCCTTTCCTCATGGGACCCCAGAATGAAATGGCTGCAAAGAGCAGCCTCTGTGGTAGTGGATACAGCCTGTTGCTTGTACAGGTTAGCCTAAGGGACCTGGGAGACATTTTCTGGTGGATATCTGTATTTCTGATTGCGTACTATTCCCAATCTAGGCTCCTGACAGGTCAGCAGGGCTTTTGGGAAGTCCTAGTGCACAGTGGCTAGGTCATCATGTAGAATCAAGACATGTGAATTGAGGTCCTGCTCAGAGGCAAGTTCAAGTATTCTGGAAGCCACATCTTAAAGAAGTGGCACTTCACTAAGTTCAATGCAGATGACCTTGAAGAGATGGCAGTGGCTCATCCTCAACACCTATGGGTTCATACATGTCCTCAACTGTGGTCCCCTGGACAAGTGGGGGATTTGCATTCATGAGGGCTTTCACTGCCAAGTATTTTACCAATCATGTTCACAAAAGGAAAAGGGGGGAAAGGAAAGCTTTTTAAAAAGAAGAGAACGCTGGGAGTAGTGGCACACGGGAGGCAGGAGGAGGAACTACACAGTGAATTCCAGGTCAGCCTGGGCTAGAGGGAGGCCCTACCTGGAAAAGAAAAGACAGACAGACAGAGGGGGACAGAAGAGAAGAGAAGAGAACAAAAAAGACAAGACAAGAAGAAAAGGCTGTGAAGCACCGGGCCACGTTTCAGAGCATCTTGCCCAGTAGATGCCAGGGATGTGCCACCTTCCCCAGGGAATGGCCCAGCTGAGTCTGGCAGCTGCTCCTGGAAGAATAAGCACCCCGATGGGAGGAACACACACACACTGGGAGCTCAGCCTAGTGGAACAAGTGGGGTCCTTGCTCTGCAGGACCATTCCCCACCACACTTGCACAGTAGGCATTTATCCTGGAACTACCCACTGAGGCACAAGCCCAGCCCCGCCCCAGAACAACCAGATTCTCAGCCACCCACCTGCAAGGCCACCAAGGCATCTGCCAGCAAACCTCGGTGGACTTTTCAATTAAGGCCTGAAGTGTGTTTCTCAGAGGAGCTGGACTTGGCCCTGGGCGCCTAAGGGCTGTCCACAAACACCCTCCAAGTACAGCAAGGACCATGGCCAGTCTATGGGAACCACAGGGCAAAAGCCCTCAGACCAAGAAGAGGAAAGCAGCAGGAACACCCCTACCTACACACTGAACCCCAACTCCTCCAAGTACACCTTCCACCTGCCCTACACCTAGTCCAGATCTCAAGTTTGGTACAACAACCCACATCATACTTTCCCCCCTTGTACGGGCCTGTCTCAACCCCTTGAGTACTGACCAGCCACCAGCCCAGGGTACAGAGGACGAAGGGCAGGAAATCCCCGGAAGGGGAGGGGCAGCAGCCCGTCCTGCCTGGTAGGACCCAGGGCCTTTGATCAGTGTGGGCCCTTGTGCCAGCTGCTAGGGAGGCTGAGGCGTTGGGGGTGTCTGCTGTGATCGGCCTGCAAGCATAGAGCTGCAAGGCGGCCTCCCGGGCCGTGGAGGGACTTCAAAGGACACGGCCAGGGGGCGCCGGGCAGCCCCAGCCTCTCCCAGAGCCCGGTTCTGATCGCCAGTAAAACTACCTTCTAATAATTAATGTTTGACATCAAAGGCAGGAACCGCCGGGCTCTGTGAACCATCCCGGGCCTCAGCCGAGGACCTGCCTGTATTTTATCCTGTCTCTTTCTTCTGAGTCTTTATTTAAATCCAAAACCACACACAGGCAAAACATTAATGGGAAACTTGGAAACTCTTTTTGATTACTAAAGTGCACCTTTGAAGTTCCCCAAAAAAATTCTGTTTTGTTCCCATTCCCCTCCCCCCAAGACTGAGTAGGGACACAAAACAGACACATGTGGCCGGCTGGCCCTCTGGGTGTGGGGTTGTTGGTGACAGGAGGCGAAAGGCAGAGGGCGGGGGACCCTCCATAATCAATCAGCTGCCTGGGCTCCCAGATCAAAGGCACAGGCAGAGCCAAGCACCCTCCCCAGGAGCCCCCTCTGGCTTGGGGCCTGGGGTGAGTGCTTGCATGGAAATCCTGACCCATGGACAGTGTCTGTCTGCCTGGTGAGCTGACCAAGTTGGCTGCTCTGAGTGGCTGCACCCCCCACAGATGAGGCTGAGTGACATGGAGGGAGCAAGGGGCAAAGGGCTGGCACCTTCAGGGTGGGAGGCAGCTGCTCTGTCCCTTAACTGAGGGGTCGCCAGGAGGAAAGGCCCAGCGGTATGTCAGGCCCTGGCACCAGCTTGCCCTCACCACACAGGGTCTGCTTTCAGCTTTACCCTGGGCCCAGGAGCTTCACACTGGCACAAACATCCCAAGGCAAAGGTCAGCAGGGTCCCTGGAGGACAGGCAACACCACCATCATATACCAGGATGATGAACCACTCATTTACTCGACGAGGACAGCATAGGGGTCAGGATACCATAAACCAATGGGCAGTACTCTGAGGAGAGGCTAGACAGGAGTGGCCACAACCACCACAGGCATGGGTTCCTGACCCTCCACTCTCCCAGGCATGTGGCCAAGAGTCAGAAGTGAAGACGTCATGCAAAGGTGGCTGGAGTGGGAGCTGCTCAGGCTACAGGTACCAGCACTATAACCTAAGCTATTGGACACAACTTAAGTGTCCCTGACCTAGGGTGATGCCCCGCAATGGCAGACTCCAAGCATTTGGCCCTTTGTCCTAACATACACTGACCATCAGGCCACAACACTATTCTCACACTACCTTCAAAGCCACAGGGTGAGGGGGCCCAGAAGGGTCCCTGAGGGACCTGCAGTCATGGACAGAGAAACTGAGCAGGTGAAGGCTGGGTCAGGCAGGATGTAGGGAAGCCTCTGCCCAGTCCACCACCAGCAACAAGTGGCCACCTCAGCAGCATATAGACACTAGGGTGGGGAAAAGTGCAGCCATAAAGAAAACTGCTACCAAGGTGCCATCCCATGAGATGAAGTGTGAGCTGTCTGTGGGAACAGAGCTCCACGGACGCAAGATCACCATCTAACAGCCACCCTGACCCTAGTTAGAAACCAGACCCAGCAGATAGCTCAACACCAGTAGTTGATACAGGAAAGGAGGGCACTGAGCTGGGCCTGCCAGGCCAGTGGGAGTTCTGGCCTGGCCTGGCTCCTGGGCCACAATGGTCAGCATGTCCTTTGCAGACAACTGGCTGAAAATGCCAACTTTTATCCCAGCTCTGACCCTCTGAGGCCCCAGCCTGCATCAGGGCCCAGCCATGATTCCATGTGCCTCCTCCAGTCCAAGGTCACAGACAGATGCTGAAGAAACTGAAACTTAAGCAGCCCAAGCACAGGATTCCACTGTGTGGCCACAAAGCTGTAACTAGACAAGGGCCCAGGACAGGGACAGACAAGGCACGCAGGACAAAGGACCTGAAGCTGAGGTCCAAGCCAAGGAAGCCAAGGAAGCATGCTCAGAAGTCACCCTGCCCATGCCTCATCATGGGCGCAGGCTATGCTGGTGGACAGAGCCTGAAGTAGGCACACCGGCCTTTCAGGGAGGACACCTCTCTTCTGCAAACACTATGTCACACTGTTAGGAAACAGTAGTTTCCTCCGCACATAACATGACACAGGCCATCATGGAGAAGATCATCTCTGTCTGGTGAGGGCACTGGGACTGTTAGTGTTTCCTGGTCCAAAGAGAAAAGTCCTATGACCTCACGATTCCAGCCTTTACTCTCTCCTGCCCTCTAGTTACACATGGTAGGTGATGGCGATTACAGGAGGTGGAAGGTTAACTGAAGGTAGGACTCCACCAAGGCAGCTTCCTGAAGTCCTCAGTCATGCTGGGATGAGACTTTTCAGTAATGTAGCTGTTCTGAATCACTTACTCTTCTGTAAGTAACCTGTCATGAATGGATCCATGACAAGTTACTTATAAGAGTAAATAAGCCATAAATAACCCAAATCAATTCATTTCCTTACCAAGTTGGACTTGGATGGAATCATTCTTTTGGTTTGTTCAAGGTCCTAATCTGAGGTGAATAATAATTCTATATGTCACCCCAGGAAGTCATATAACACTAGAGCAGAGACAGGGAGACAGGGACCAGCACTGATAAACTCACTAGTACCCTCTTGGTTCCCAAGCTGGACAAAAGGACCAGAGAAAAATACATAGCCTGTCTTCCCTATGACTACAGACACCTAGTGAGAGTTAACTCAGATTAAGGTGTGGATGGAAATTAAGTATGTCCCTGGCAAATGGCCGAACCCTGCAAACAAAGATGGTTTGACCCAAAAATCTACCCAAGACCTCCTATGCAAGAACTGGAGGAGAAAGCTAAGCTTACAGATCCCTCCACCCATACAGAAAAGGTTGTCTGAAAAATTCAGCACCTACATATGAAAAGAAAAACCCCAGGGCTGGAGAGATGGCTCCGCCAGGAGGTGCTCACAGCACTAGCACGAGGACCTAAGGTAGCCAAGTCCTAGTCTCAAGGACAGACTGAGACAATAAGGAAAGAAACATGAAGTCCACGGCCGAGGTGACACAACATGAAGACTAAAGCTCTTGAAAGTAAATACAAAATATAATTCCAGGCAATGTCCAACAGTGGCTTCTGAGGAATTTAGCTGACATCCTAAAGGTTACTTGAAAAGATGAACTCCTTTAAGAGACCATATCACTTTTGGCAAAGGGAGGCAAAGAGGAGATTCACTCTGGCAGGCTTTCCAAAATGAGCCACAGCTAGAACTAGCAGGGAGCCATCGGAGGATAAGCCCCACAGAGCGGTGCCAACAGGGCACAGTGGCTAAGAGGCTGCTCAGCTGAGGATGGTGATGAGAAACTGATTCAATTTCCAGGAAAACCAGCCAAACCCTGTCTTGCCCTGGACACACAAGGGACATCCAGAAGGGCTGAAGAGCATTATGGGAAAAGACAAATCCATGAAACAAGGGAAGTCAAGGCCAGAAGGCATTGCTTTGACCTTTTGTCTGATGAAGGGTCCCATTTCCCCCAAAAACATATTAGGAACTCGCATAGAGTAACAAAAGCCACAGTGGGCAAAGGCCATCCACAGTAAGAAAGTGAAGCTCAAATAGCAAGAACACAGAGAAAGGAAGACGGAGAGATGGTGCAGAGGTTAAGGGACAGGAGAGAGCAGTAAATCATCCTGTGGTTCACTCAGCCTGCTGCTAGGGCTGAATATTTGGCAAGTAGCCAGTTTCTCTCACCTCTTTGGATAGGGTCAGGTTCTTCCTCATCAGCCTGTCCACCCAGGGGACTTGTCTCCTGCCTCTTTTTGGTGGTTTCTGGCATCCTGCTGTCAAAGCAGCAAAGCAGACACCCCTCCACCATTTGAGGCCACCAACAGTCAGGGCTTTCTCAGAGCTCTGTGACACACCTAACACCTCTTCTCCATCTCGTGCTTGTCTTTTTTTTTTTTAATTTATTCATTCATTTTCAAGCAGAGAAAGAGAGCAAGAGCGAGAGCGAGAGCAAGAGCGAGAGCAAGAGAGAGAGAGAGAGAGAGAGAGATATCCAGGGCCACCACCTTGTGGGTCTGGCTTATGTGGGTCCTGGGGAATAGAACCCGGGGCCTTAGGCACTGGAGGCAAGTGCCTTAACCGCTGAGCCATCTCTCCAGCCCTCTCGTGCTTGTTAACACATTTGTTAAGTGTGGCTGAGCATGCGTGCCCCTCCACACCTTTACATCCTTCACACATTTGTGAGACAGGTGAAGAGGCCATTGAATCCACACCTGAACACCAGCGGGTGGAGGCATTGTCCCTGAGGAACGGGGGTTCTTCAGAGTCAAGACTAGTGCTTCGTGCCTGCCTAGGAACTGGGAGGGCATCACCCTGGCCACTTCTACGTGGGGCACAAGCCACCTTCCAGCTCCCTTTGGGCATCGCTTCCCCTACCATACAGGCTATCCTGTGAGTGCCAACACCAGCAGCCAAGCATACTGCCCATCACTCAGACATGACCCATCCCTGCAGCTTCCCTTCCCACCCCAAGGGGACTGTTTCAGGCAATCCCTCACTTTAATGAGCTAAGAATCAAGGCAACAAACTGTTAACAACATTTTCCTTAAGAATCTTCCCATGGTCGCTAGAGGTGTAAACCTAGTATTCAGGAAGAAGGCACAGCAAGACCTTGCCTTGTCTCCAAACACTAATAATAACAGTAACCCTCCAGTGGCTTGCCACCATTGGAAACATATTTTTCAGCAACACAGTCTTTTATAAAGAATAAAATTTTGAGCTGGAGAGATGGCTCAGTGGTTAAAGGTGCTTAGAGGTAGATCCAAAATTAAGACAAAGTGCTCTTCTGTAAAATTGGGCGCACAGGTACACTGCCACAGGTGTACCTGAAGCAAGAAGCTTCCTCTCAGAAAAGCTCACCAAGGAAGAAAAGGCACCACACCATTCTGGTCCAGGGGCCCTCTTCTGAAGGCCAGTGAGAGCCACTCTCCTCCCAGCCAAGATTAACAGCCGCCACGCAGAAGTCCTCAATTCATCCTTACCAGTGAGCCAAGGTCCTCTGGATGAAGCTTTCAAATGCTAATTATCTCTTGCAGGTAAACTCACCACCTTTCCACTGCCTTATAAAATCTTCATATAAGCCTCACATCCACAGGCCAGCAACAGGAAGGTGACAGGCAGAATGGCTGCCTCGGGACTCAATGTCTGGCACAGTCAATCAATGCTCAAAGCCACCTTCACAATGAGAACCTGATGAAAGCATCCCAACCAGGTAGGGAGGTGGGGAGCCACTGTTCGGAGACACCCTACTGGGGTGGACCAGGCTTAAAATCTCACATAGGGGCATGAGGAGATGGCTCAGAGGTCAAAGGCATTTGCTTGCATAACCTACTAGCCTGGATTCCCAAGCCACCCATGCAAACGAGACAGGCATTCCTTTGCAGTGGCAAGAGACCCTGGCACGTCCATGTGCACACCCATTAGAACATACTAGAGAGGCATGCGCCACGATCTATCTCACTACACGCTTAATAGAAGGCTCAAAATAGCAGGTAAAAACAGAACAAGTCCTGTTCCCAGCCTGGCCAGGATACAGCCTCAGTCAGGAGAAAGCCCAGGCCCAGCAACTCCTTACCGGCTCAGGTTCCCGTGGAGACTCTTCACCAGGCTTTGACTTCTTGGGCTTAGAGGGGCCTCCAGGGCCAGAGAAGGACTTGGGTGACTTGGAGAAGGGTGAGGTCGGTGGCTTCAAGGACGCAGCGGGACCCCCCAGCCGCTGGCCCCCCCCAGAGAAAGGAACGAAAGGGGCAGGTGCAGGCTCCTTCATGCTCTGCTTCACCTGAGCACTCTCGGGCTTTGGGCCACTCTTAAGGCTGGTCCCTGAGGTGCCTGCATTACCCTGACGACTGAGGTCACCCCTGCTGAGCTCCCCAGAGTTCAAGGGAAGTAGAGGGTGGTTGGCTGCCTGGTCGGCTGACATGGACGAGGTCGGGCTTCCTGTAGCCTTGCTCCTGATGGCTGCAGGTTCCTGCTTGTCCATGGAGTCACACTGCTTCATGACAAGCCTGAGAGGAACCAAAAGGTGAAGGAGACACAGAGTGGTCCTTCCTGCCATCAGGATTCCATCTTCTAACACCACCACCAGGCCCACTCCCTAAATCCTCTTTGCCTCTGAAGAGGAGAAAAGAGCCTCCTCCAGTGGCCAAAAGACAGCCTCCTCACGAGCTCCCACTGCCAGACACGTTTTCTCCCTCCCACTTTTTACGGCTCAAACTCAAGATCTTCCTGCCTCTGCCTCTGGAGTGCTGGAATCAGAGGCGAGTCCATCTGGCTCCTTTTAACTAAACAGAACTCAAAGCCACAGGCTCTGCACTCCTACCTGATGGTGGCACTGCCACCCGTTAGGCCCAGTGACTGCAGGGTTGTGCTCCGTAAGGCGGCCTCACCAGTCACCTGCAGGGGAAAAAAGGACACATGGGCCTTTCTCATGTGCACTCAAGTCTGGAACAATCTCCCACCAAGCTACCAAGTCCTGGTTGGCAAAATCTCCAGGCCTCATGCTAACCAGGTGCCCTATTCTCAAACCCCTCATCTGTCCCTGCCAGTCATGTGCTCTGTGAAGTCGAGTGTCTAGCTGGCATGGACCAGCTGACCAACTGTCTCCTAGACTGGCCTGACCTGGCCTCCTTGGCTGTGATCCCAGCATGCTGAGTCTACGGAGGACAGACTGGGCTAGGTGAGAATGTCCTGCAGCTCAGGATCTTGCCCACAGCTAGTGTGTGTGTGTGTGTGTGTGTGTGTGTGTGTGTGTGTGTGTGTTGGGGGGGTGCTTAGGGATAAGAGGCTGAAGGCTCAAAGACAGGCAAGGAAGAAGCAGTGTGGGGCCACACAAGCCCCGATGACTCCCTGAACATTGGGTCCCAGAGCCACCACTGGCCAGCACCTTTGCTGTGCCTCTCCAGAACTGCCAATGCAGAGAGGAGAGCCTGAGCCTCTTCTCCCAACCCCACCCCACAGCCCATCACAGTAATGCGCAGGGAGCAGCAGCAGCCTGAGTCCTGGGGTCCCAGATGCTAGGGTCCAGCCACGTCTCAGCATCAGTTCATCCCTGCACCACAGGTCCCAGTAGCCTCCACATAGGAAGTCCATCCTGTCTGGGAGGCCAAGGGCAGGGTGGTGGAACCCACTCTTCAAGTCTTTCGAGTGTAAAGGCCTCCAAATCAGCATGCCAGTCCTGGGGGCTCTGGCCTGCCTGCGGCACCCTCTCTGTACACTGCCTGAATGCAGCCAAGCTCTCCCCTTCAACTCTAGCCTTAGCAGCTGGCTAGGCTAGTGCCACTGCTCCTAGGCCACTCCTGACACTCAACTCAGGTCAGGCAGGGATCCAGCCTGGCTGGCCATACCCACTTAACCAATGCTGCCACATTTGAGGAGCTGCCCCCAAGGGCAGACAGTTGTACCAAGGGCACAGAACGAAAGCCAGGGGGTACAGCCAAGCAGGATGGCTAGGCCTGGGTCCCCGAAGTCCTCTGGCCCATCTCCTCCCAGGAAGAACAAGGCCAGAGCAGTGTCCTATGTCCCCTTTCCACTTCCTTGGCTCTGCACAACTCTGGTTTAGACAACCTTGACAGGGGATAACAGGGAAAAGTCCCACTCACCCCAGGACCTTCCTGGGGACCCCTCAGAAACAGCATGCCCCTGCCTGGGCCAGGACAAGGCACTGGGCTAGGGTAGAAACAAAAAGCCCCTGTGAGGCCAGGGGACCCAGCACTCGGAGGGTCCTCAACGTGGCGGGTGGGGCTGGAGAGCAGGCAGGACCTCTCTGCCAGCTTTGCCTGCACCATGCCGCACTCGGTTTTGAAAAAGATCAAAACATGGAGCAAAGCAAATATTTACTAAAATGAAACCACTTTTGTGACTCTCAGGCTTTGAGAGAAGCTGAAAAAACAAACAGGGCGCTGAGGGAGGTTTCGGGAGCAGCTGAGGCGGCCGCGGTGGCTTCCAGTGGAGCCGGCTGTTTCGCTTTTTTCCACAGAACACACCAGGCTTTCAGGAGCTGCTGCTCCTGCCAATGCTTTGAAGACGACGTGAGACAGCAAAGTTTCCAGGTTGGAGGGTGGGCTGGGCTGCGGGGCACAAGGAGAGGGAAGGTCAACACCTACCTCAACTCTCATATATACGCAGACAGGGGTCACCTCACCAGGTGGCTGCAGACGCTCCCTGAAAGAGAGATAAGAAAACATCAGGGGCCCTCCCAAGGGAGAGCAGGGACCTCAGGTCACTCAGACTAGCACTGTAATGCAGGAGCTGAGCCTGGGTCACAGCCTAGGCCCTGCCTGTATAAAGGCCCAAGGGCCTTAGCCATCAGCATATGACCTGGGATTTTTCCCACCCCTCCCAAGGCACACAAGACTGGCAGAGACAAGCAGCCCTAGCCAGCACCCCAACAGGACCACGCCTGCAAAGCATCTGGGGTTCCTGGGCTGAGACCTCCATCTGGAGGCCTGTGAGAGGGTCCCTGATACCCCACCAGAACTCAACACCCGCTCCGTGGACTCTGAGCAAAGCAGCCTATGTGCCCATGGCCATGAGCATTGCTGTGCACTGTGCCTCGGCCCAGACCCAAGTCCCTGGGGGGAGGAGGGAAACACCTGGACAAGGGAGGACAGCAGTCTCTTACAGACATGAAGTCACAACTTGTGACCTGCACTTGACCCAATGTCCCCAAGGGGCTGGACTGCATGCCATCACATCCCAGCTTTGTGACCAAAGGGCATTAGTGTCCCTTGCATGCCTGGACAGAGAGTAGAAGCAGTGACCCCTCATGAGGCACAACCTGATGTCCACCATCAGGTAGGACAGGATCAGCTCCCAAGGTGACTGGGCGTCCAGAACCAGCCTGCCGCAAGCCAACAGCACTCATGTTGCACCCTGACGACTGCCACAGAGAGAGGGCCACACTTCACTTCTCCACCATCCTGTCCACCCTTTCCCCTTCTGAATGACATTCCTGAGGGCCAGGCACCTGGGCCTTCCATCACCACTGTCACAAGGGAGTGCCAGGGAACACAGCTGGACCTGGACATGCTTCATCATACATTCACACCACACCTGGCACGCATCCCGCCGTGCTGACTAGCAAGGTGACAGGGTGCAGCATTTCCACTGCTGAGGCCCATGATGACTGGGGAAGTTCATTTCTGCATTTCTTCACACACAGAAGCCCCTTAGGCCTTAGTGGAGACAGGCCAGTCTTTATCAAGGAGGGAAGCAGGAAGAGATGGGCCCATGTGTAGGGCCGAGACAGAGGAAGAAGCCATAACCCTGCCAGGCTTCACGGTCACTCTGAGTCTGTGGTGGTTTGAATTAGGTGTCCCCATAAACTCATGTGTTTTGAATGCTCATTCGCAGCTGATGGCAACTTGGGCGGTGGAGCCTTGCTGGAGGTGTGTTGGTGGGGTGTTCTAGCCAGCTCCCTTTTGCTAGAGTTTGGCTCACTCTCCTGCTGCTGTTTTCCACCTGCTGTGGCAAAGGTAATGTCCAGCCTCTGCTCATGCCATGCTGTCCCCTGCCATTATGGACCTTGCCCTCAAGATTGTAAACCAAAATAAAAACTTTCCTCCCATCAGCTGCTTTTGGTCGAGTGCTTTGTGCCAGCAATGAGAAGGGAATACAACAGGAGTAACAGTCAGGACAGGAAGACTGATGAGAGGGTTAGGTTTAGTGCTGGGCTTGGACAGGGAGGACCGCAGGCCACTATACTGGGAACATCCAGGAGTGAGGCACACACAGGGACAGCTCTCCAAACAGAGCATTCCAGGCCCCTCTGTGACCAACCCTGAGTGTTCAAGGGGCCTCTGAAGCACTTGTGTGCCAACCACAGCTCCGGATTTCTGGGTAGGGCCTAGGGGAGTAAGACAGGCCTCAGAGAATGGGAAAAGGATGTCTGAGGATGCACAGCAGATGTACAATGTGCCCAAACTCAGTACCTGTGCCATCACCCTGAGTGCATGGGGTATGGTTTCCTCTGGTTCCTTGCTTTCTGTTTTAGCTCTTGTGTGTCCCCGCTCTGGGGGTATAGTGCTTCCTGGGCCCAGCACTGCCCCCCTACCTGTCTCTGGAGGCCTTGCCAGGTGAAGGCTCTGTAGTCCACAGAGCTTAATAAAGGCTCCCATATCCCAAGACAGGCTCCTGGTTCTGTGGTGTGCATGAGGTCTGCAGCTGGCATCCCACCCACACAAGGCTAGGCAGATCTTCTGAGTGCCTTTCCCACAAGTTACTATACAACCAACTGTGAACCTAACCTCTCCCCAGAGGGCTGGAAACTGGTCTACCAGAGACCCTCCTGGCTCCACACCCCTAGGCTCTTCCTCCTGAAGTCATTACAGAGGAGAGGGGACAACACAAAGACAGTCCAAAGAAGAAACAGCAAACCAGAGATGAGCCAGGAATGAAGACAAAAAGCTAAGGGTCTTGCTTCCCAAACAGTAGGCATGGAACTGGCGTCCACAGCAGCCTGCGCCACCAACCCATGGCTGTCTATGCCAGCAGGCCAAGCATGGCCAATGTCCCTTCTCCAAACCCTTCCTTGGGGCACCATGGGATGACAAACCCCAAGTAGGGACAGAGCCCGGCAGCAGGCCATCAAGCCAGCTTCCAAAAGGGAGCAGTCAGCAGATTAGCTTCACTTGCACGGGGTCTGAGAGAAGATGACTGTAAACATGTCATGCCTGTGGCGCAGGGAGGGGCAGGCAAAATAGCTTCCAGACCTGCCACGCTGCCCAGCAGGCAGAACTGTCCAGTCCTGTTGGCAGGCCCAGGAGACATGCCCTCACCCACCAATGGGGCCACCATGGCACCCACAGACCTCACAGGTTCCAAGTGTCTCTGAACTCTGGACCTGCAAACCTGCCCTGGTCCCTAGGCAGGCTAATGGCAGAGCAGAATACCAAGCTCACAAGTAAGAAGCACCACCACCAGGTGGTGACACATGGTTCCTATTGCACCCACAAGAGATGTCCCTAGACTAGGCTGAGGGAGATGCCTGGGGGGAGGGGGTCTGGCAAGGCCTCGCTTTAAGACCAGCAGACCTCCCCTAGTTGAGGCCAGGGGCTGGCAGGGATGACTGGGCTGGCACAGATGCACCACAAAGCTTGTCTGTCCCCTGAGGGGAGGACAGTCTACCCACTAGAGCTCAGCTCCTATGAGGAGACAAGTTGCGTATGTCACCTGTTTGAGCCTGACCAAGCCATGGCTGGTACAAACACCAGGACTGCCAAGAAAAGCCTGGCATCACCAAGTTCCAGAATACGAGAATGACACACTAACAAAACAGCAAAACCCAGCCGAGCTGTGACTGCAGGCAGTGTGGCTGGTTCCTCCTGGCTTGGGAGGCCTCTGAGGGTGAGGCCATGTCTGAGAGTACCAGGTGCCAGTGCCTGCTGAAGTGTGACAGCCAATTCCCATGTACCATGCTCCAGCCGGAGGGAAGTAAGAAGGCACAGGCGGCTGGGCCTACAAAAGTCCCAAGCAAAGAAGCCTCTGGCCCTACCTGGCTAGCTGTGGCTGAGAGCTGAGCTGGCCACCCACTGAGCGCACAGACCCACCCTGAGCATGGCTACAGGCTTGTTCTCAGAGCTCCAGGACTGTCCTCACCCACAGCTGTAGCTCCCGATCTCCTGGCTTTCCTGATTCCTGAGTCACCTCTGCTGCTCAGAGGTGCAAACGGCTCAGGCATCACTGAGACCAGGCTGGGGTGCAGAGGAGAAAGACTGGCCAGGAAGGGGCATCTGGAGACATCGGGGTGGGTCCCGTGGCAGCCAGCAAACACAGCTAGCCTCTCTGAGGACAAGTGTCTTCTTCAATGAGTCCATGAACTTGACATTTACAAAAAACATAGTTCCCAAACAGATTTCAGAGAACAGCCTGAGGTGGGCTAGGCCCTGAAGGGGCAGAGCCAGGAGGAGGCCGTGTGTCTGAATTCCGGGGTGTTCCAGAACACAGCCTAGCCACCACCTCCAGTTTGTGTCCTCACAGCTTCTTACACAGCCCACCTAGGTCTCTGCCTTACTCAATACTTCCTGGTGACCTCTGCGAAAGGCAGGGCCTGCTGCACTGGCCCAGCAGGCCACATACCATGTGGACTGTGTATACAGAAAGCCCTGGGCCTCTCTCTACTGGTGCATACCATGTCCCCCGAGGACCTTTATTTCCACCTGTGTCTCGCCCAAACACCGACAAGGCCTCCATCATGGCCTGAATTCAAGCGAGCCCAGGCCCAGCCACATGCATGAAATCAGCGTGGCTGTTCCTCAGATTATGGGAGCATATAGCCAGCAGCCCACGATGAAGCAGCAGAGCCCCAGAGGCAGCCAGGAGGAGCCAAGCCCCAGGAGCCAGCACCACTCAGACAGCCTGAGGGAACAGAGCTCCCAGCAGAAGATGCTCGCTGACTTCAAACACTTCATACCAACACAAATGGCCTCGTTTCTTATTGATTACATGCTCAAAGGATATTCTCGGTGTGTTGAGTTAAACATATTAGTCAAGTTAACTATGCCTCCTTTTACTTTCTCCTTAATGTGGCTACTAGAAAATTCTGAGTTATATCCATGGCCTGCCTGTGTGGCCTGTATGGCATCTCCCAGTGCCAGTGCTGCTCAGACGCTCAGAGTCAGGGCTGAGGCACATCCGTGTCCAGAAGGAGCCACCTTCCAAACCTAAACTGCCTCCTGCCAAGAAGTCCACCCAGTGGTCCACCTTACACAAAGTAGGCCAACCTCATTAGGGCCCCACATGAGCTGTGGGCCTGAACCCCTCCCAAACCCCCAGGCAAGGCACTCACTTTGTTCCTAGATTCTTCCATCTTCCTGGAAGCGTCAAGGGGCGGCCAGCTTCCTGCCTGTCCCACTTGGCAAAGATTAGGAAATCCCAGAGCCCTGGGCTAGGGCGAGAGCCACTTGGAACACAGGCTTCTCCTTTATGCTCCTCTGAGGAGACGCTCTGCTGCCTCTCTGCTACACGAGTCATCCTGGGGCTGGAAACACGCCTACCACGGTACTTTCATCCTGCTTCACAGCAAATGGGCACCAGTTTCAAGACAAAGCTCACATCTCAACATTCAGAGCTGAAATTTATGGATGCCTCCCTACCCCAGTCCAGCAAGTCTATCTCTGAATTTACCCTAAGGGAGGAAGAACCTGAAGGAGGGGTTGGCAGGGAGCTGGGTGAGCCACACAAGTTCTACCTATATAGGCTACACATGGAGGAATATGATAGTACACTGGCCAGGTACAAGCAGGGGCCATGTCTACTCAACAGAAGGTAACAGTAGGAAGGAAGACTGAAGATCTTCAGAAAGCTGTTTATGACAGTTACAAGGGGAAAAAAGTCAAAGGTGGGCATGCTTGGCTCACACCTATAATTCCAATACTAAGGTAGGAGGATTACCATGAGTTAGTTCAAGGCCAGCCTGGGATAGAGTGAGCTCACAGCTTAGTGAGAATTTGTCTAAAAATTAAAAGTAAAATCCAGGTGTGGACTCTACATGGCTGGCCAGGCAAGATGTACCCACTGGTGCACCAGTGTGTGTGTACATGCAGGTGCCACAGCACACACGTGGAGATCCGAGGACATGGGATGTCAGTCAATACGAGCCACCTTGTTTGAGGAAGGGTCTCTGCTCACTGTTGTATAAGCCACTTTGCTGGGGCTCTCCCGTCTCCACCTCCCATCTTGCTGGGGAGCACTGGGATCCTCACTACTGTGGGAGCCAAACTCCCATCAGGCTTTTATATTCTGAGCCGTCTCCCAGCCCACCCCTTTCTTTTCTTGGAGACTAAGTCTTGCCACATAGCCCAGACTGGCTTCAAACTCACAACCCTACGGCCTCACCCTCCTAGATTACACGTACAGGCCACCACCACACCTGGCAGAACTTCTTGTGGAGAGGTGCTAGGAAAACGACTCAAAAGGCTAAAGATGCTTACCTGCAAAGCCTGAGATCCCAGGTCCAATTCCCAAACCACCAATGTAAGCCCAACACAAAATCCAGCACAAATGTCTGCCATTTGTTTACAGCCACAAATGTCCCTGGACCACACACTTTCTTTTAAAATGTACATACCCAGCTTAGGGTCTTGCATATACTTGGCTAATGATTCACTTCTGAGCCACTGAGGTCCATTCACAGCCTTCGTGTGTGTGTGTGTGTGTGTGTGTGTGTGTGTGTGTGTGTGTGTGTGTGTGTGTGTCTGCCTGCGACCTCACCAGTATTCTGAGATCAGTAACTCCAACTCAGCTGTCATCTTTCCTTGGTCTATCAGTCAGATAACTACTTACACTTGGCCTCTGATCTTGTAATTTTTTTTGGTTTTTCGAGGTATGGCCTCGATCTAGCACAGTGTGACCTGGAATTCATTATGTTGTCTTAGGGTGGCCTGGAACTCATGGTGATCCTCCTACCTCTGCCTCCTGAGTGCTAGGATTAAAGGTGTACACCACCACGCCTGGCTCCAATCATAATTTAAAAAAAAAACAAACTATTTATTTGAGCAAGAGAAAAAAAGAGAGAACAAGTATGGGCACAACAAGGCCTCCTTCCAGAGCAAACACAAACCCCAAATACATGCAACACTTTGTGCATCTGGCTTTGCACAGGTACTGGGGACTTGAACCTGGGCCATCAGCCTCTTTGTTGGCAAGCACCTTTGACCCCTGAGCCATCACTCCAGCCCCAGCCTTTGCTCATTCTTTTTTTTTTTTTTTAATATTTATTTATTTACAAGCAGAGATGGAGGAGAGAGAGAATGAGTGAGGCAGGGCCTCTAGCTCCTGCAAATAAACTCCAGATGCATGTGGCCCTTTGGGCATTTGACTTTACGTGGGTACTGTGGAACTGAACCTGGGTCATCAGGCTTTGCAGGCAAGCACCATGACTGCTGAGCCTTCTCTCCAGCCCCTCTGCTCATTCTTTTTTTTTTTTTTGGTTTTTCGAGGTAGGGTCTCACTCTAGCCTAGGCTGACCTGGAATTCACTATGTAGTCTCAGGGTGGCCTTGAACTCATGGCGATCCTCCTACCTCTGCCTCCCCGAGTGCTGGGATTAAAGGCGTGCGCCACCACGCCTGGCCTGCTCATTCTTAAATCTACTTCAGACCTGGTTTTGATCACCACAGCCGCTGCGACTGCTCACAGGGTCTGAGACCCTCGACCTGCACACATTGCGTCATCATCATTTCTCAGGATGGCTTAGAGTGGGCTTTGCTACAGCCAGGTATTCTCCACCTGTGGGGCCACCACAAGACACCATTCTGCACACACAAAGCACTGTGCCAGGCTGTTTCCAGTGCCCTCAACCACACACCATTCATGGTGCAGATGGGGCCTCAGAGGCCCAGAGGAGGCCAGTCACTCAGCTACAGCCAAACAGCAAACACCACTTCCTCCACTCTGCTTGCCACGACCTTTAAAAGTAGACAGACTTTGTGTTTTTTTGGCTTTCCTGCTTCAGATGTGTACACCTCCCCTTTCTCCTTTCTTTTCCCTCTCTATCTCTCCTTCCCTCTCTCCCTGCTATGCATATCCTCTCTTTCCATCCCCTCCTTCCTTCTCTCCCATTACAATAAAATCTTGGATCCAAAAAAAATGAGACAGACTTCGAACCCACAAAGGAAACTTAAAGGATTACCATTTCACTTGAACAAGGGAATGTCACACTACAGGCTGCTAGGGGAGAGGTCAGCATGTGGCCTTTTGCCTGTTGTATTCAAGGGTCCCCAAAACCCAGATGCCATGCACCATGGGAAGGTACATCCCAAACTCACTTCCCCTTCACTGCTCACCAGCCCCTGGGGTGCTTTGGGTCCCCTTGGCTCTTCATGTAGGGCAAGGTTAGACCACTGGGCCTGGAAGCTCAGTATGATGAGCAGCTGGCTGCCCTCACCCACTGGGTGCCCATCTCCAGTCGGTCCTCTCAGACAGGCCTTCAAGAGCCAAAGCAGCAGGACTCTGGCCAGAAGCACAGTGTGGGTTTCAATCCTCTACCAGGAGGGGGCGGGAAAGAGCCTGGGATCTGCCCGCCGACGCTTACCTGGTCTGTGCAAAATGGTTGAGAAGCTCCCAGAGGGTCTGTCTGGAACAGAAAGTATCCTGCAACCGGGAGCCATCATCCAGCTGCACAGCGATTCGAACCTGGGGAGGTGGGAAGACAGACCCTAGCGAAAGCCTCAGGCCCTGCCCCTGCCCCTGCCCGTGCGGTATCACCGTTGCATGAAAGAGCACCTCTGTGTGGGTGGTGTGTGAGGAACCCCTGCACCACCACCCCCAGGTCTCTGGCACCACTGGTGTGGCCTCTCAGAGACCCAGCCCACAGCACCCATGAGATGTGAAAGTTTGATGAGACATTGCAAGTTTGGGGTTGTCAAATAGTAACAGATGACTGACACCTAGTGTCTTCTGATTTTTATAAATTTCTTTGTAACTATCTTCTTTTTGATGTTTTTGTTTTGTTTTGTTTTTCAAGGTAGGGTCTCCCTCTAGCCCAGGCTGATCTGGAATTCACTATGTAGCCTCAGGGTGGCCTTGAACTCATGGTGGTCCTCCTACCTCAGCTTCCCAAGTGCTGGGATTAAAGGCGTGTACCACCATGCCCGGCTTCTTTTTTCATCTTAGTAACTATATCTTCAATGGGGAACATAATCTACATTGCAATAGCAGGGAAAAGCTCCTCTGGCCACCTGTAGTAACAGGTATACTCATGTACCAAGTCTGGGTGTAGACCCGAGTCCCAACATCTACTCCCTCTGCTTCTCACACTGGGGCCTAATGTTCCCTTATCTAATCACACCACCCCTGCCAGAGTACCCTGCACCCCAAAGAAATCATGGAAGCCATGGATGGCATCTTCCACACCACAGATGAGAACACAGTAGTAACATAAAAAGGGGCTAGAGGGCCGAAGAGATGGCATAGCAGTTAAGATGTTTGCCTGCAACACAGAAGGACCTGAGTTTGATTCCCCAGTGCCCACATAAAGCCAGATAGATGCACAAGGTGGAGCATGCGTCTGTAGTTTTTTTGTAGTAGCTGGAGGCCCTGGCATGCCCATTCTCTCTCTCCCTCTCTCTAACTCTTTCTCTCTCTCTCTCTCAAATAATAAAAATATTTAATTTTTTTAAAAAGGGGACTAGAAGCCAGGCGTGGTGGTGCACGCCTTTAATCCCAGCACTCAGGAAGCAGAGGTAGGAGAATCACCATGAGTTCAAGGCCACCCTGAGACTACATAATGAATTCCAGGTCAGCCTGGGCTAGAGGGAGACCCTACTTCGAAAAACCAAAAAAAAAAGGGGGGGGGCTAGAGAGGGCTGGAGATGGTTCAGTGGTTAAGGCACATGTCTGCAAATCCTAACGACCCAAGTTCAATTCCCCAGTACCCACATAAAGCCAAATGCACAAAGTGGCACATGCATCTGAAGTCTTTTGCAGTGGTTGGACGTCCTGGCATTCCCATTCACTCTGTCTGTCTCTATTTGCATATATTTAAAAGGGGCTAGAGAGACGGCTCAGCAGTTACATACATTTACCATGGCCCCAGCCTGCCTGATTCCTGGCTTTGAGTGGGCATTTGTGACCATCAATACTCCAGGGTCAAGCTTCCTGACAAGAATGAAAAGAATGGAAGCTGGGCACAGTGGGGCACACCTGTGACCCCAGCACCAAGAGGATCACAAGTGTGAGGCCAGCCTGCACAACAGCACAAGTGTTTTCCAGTAACGTAGGGAGAACACCCAGAGCAAGTACAGACCCCAGCAGCACATGTTAGAGAGCAGTTAAAGCCATGGGTGCTGCTCCAGCTGACCTAGGGAGATGTGGCACAGTCAAAATTGTGGCTTAGGTGCAAGCTCCCTGGGGAGCCTGGCAAAGCCTCCAGGAGAGGATGGCTGAGCAGCAGACACTACAGCTTTGTCTCCAGGGCTCTTCTGGGTCTCTGAGAGCAGAATGCTGATGAAGCTAGATGGAGGTGGCGCCATTGGCGCACACCTGCTCCCTCCCCTCCCCCGAAGCTATCTGCATAAGGGAGGGAGTTCTCATTTCCAGTCTAAGTTATCAAAGTAGGAAACACTGCTCTGGCCTGACCCAGAAAGGCAGAACGAATGCCAGGACTCACCCTGCCTCTCCCAGTCCTCAGGCCCCTGGCTAACAGTGCATGCAGCATGCCTCCCACACAGCCCACTGCAGGACTGTTCTGTGCACCCACAGCCCATCAGAGGCAGAGAAGCAGGCCTGCTGAGCCTCACAGGTGGCCACCTACTGTGTTCTCAGGTCCCTCACGGCTCCGGGATGCAGGCACCATCTCCAGTTTGGCATTGTTGGGTAGGTTGGCAAATCTCCACTGGAGAGAGAGGTCGAGCACGGTCCTCTGAAACCTGCAGGACAGTCAGTCAGATGCTGCCTTGCAGGCCTAACTTACCCCAGCCACAGCCAGGCCACAGGCACTCCCCACTATTTCCTCAGCTACACGGCCAGAAAGTTTTTGCCTGCAGAGACAAGAGGCAAGTCTCCAACTAGATGGGTCTCCAGGAAGGAGAGGTACAGGGCTGGCAAGAATCAGAGCAGGAAGACAGCAAGCAGTGTGAGCCTTTGGGTGAGGCGAGAGGCAGCTATAGACCCTGCAACCGAGGCAGGCTTGAGCACGGACCCTGAGAAGTAAACCTGCCTGAGACACCAGACCACCCTCAGACATTCCAGATGCCGTGAGGGCTCTGGTTTACACAACAGATATCAGTCCCTCCAAGACTCCCTTCCTATTACTCCTGCCACCCGCCCAAGGGATATGAAGCAACCTCAGATGGCAGCCCTGGAACCAGCCCTCACAGAAAGCTCAGGTGAGACCAGATACAAACTCCCGATCTGCTATCAACTCTCTGCTTTGTGTCTTAAGGGGTCAGCTGTGTAGGAGGCCTAAAAAGAGCTCAGCAACTCCAAACCAGTAAAGAAAGGCCAGTACGCAGGCTCAGGAATGGCTCAGTGGGTGCAGCACTTGCCACACCAGCATGAGGAGACCCCCCAGACCTACATTAAACTGGACACGGTAGTGTGCATCTATAGCCCCTGGCATTCCTCAGTGAGATGAGGGGCAGACAGAGGCTATGGGACAGCTCGCCTGGCATATGCACTAGCAAACAAGAGACCTGCCTCAGACAAGGTGCAAGGTGAGGACTAACACTTAAGGCTGTACTCCGATCCACATGTATGCTCACACTCACATACACCTCATGCACACAAAGATTAAAAAAAAAAAAAGCCAGAGCCGGGCGTGG
>PVHP010014547.1:21714-38918 GCA_004024765.1 Zapus hudsonius | reverse complement strand
CCTGAACCCTAGTGTCTCGACTCTACCTTCTTACTCTTCCACAACCCAGATCTGTGTGGAGAAGTGTCCAGACCGTTACCTCACCTTCCTGAAAGCTCGACACTCTCCTGACTTTGAGTACTACAAGAAGTTCTGTGTTCCTGACTTTAAGAACAATAAAGTGAGCAGAAAGCCCCCTGTCCAGCCAGGCACGTGAGAGGATACTCTCTGGAATTCACCACTTCTCGCTCTCCCTGCAGGGGTTGGCCGAGGTGCTCCGAGATGGTGACTGCCCAGCTGTCATCACCCCCAGTAAACCCTGTGAGTCTGGGGTTCCTTGAGTCTGGGTCACACACTGAGGAGCCTGGTGCATCTTACCTTACAAATCCCTCCCCCTGCTTCTTGCAGTGGCCCGGCGCTGCTTCCCCGCCATCCATGCCCATAAAGGTGTCCTCATGGTGGGCAATGAGACCACCTACGAGGATGGGCTCGGCACACGGAAGAACATCACGGATCTGGTGGAGGGTGCCAAGTGAGGGTTGCAGTCCTCCAAAACATGGGTGTCTTGCTTTCCTGGGTGGAGCAAGGGCTGGCCACTTCAGGGCAGGGGGCAGGATCTGATTTACTCCTCCATCATACCCTGCCCAGGAAGGCCAACGGGGTCCTAGAAGCTCGGCAGCTGGCCATGCGGATCTTTGAAGATTACACCGTGTCTTGGTACTGGATTGTCATGTAAGTTGAAGGGAAGGTGGCTGTGCCTTCTCAGGCTGTTTCGGCCTGGTGTCCCTCATGTTCTTGTTTTTTTACCTCAGAGGTCTGGTCATCGCTATGGTCATGAGTCTCCTTTTCATCATCTTGCTGCGGTTCCTGGCTGGCATTATGGTCTGGGTGATGATCGTCATGGTGATTTTGGTGCTGGGCTACGGTGCGTCTCCTCACTCTGTACCCTCTCCTGCCCACAATCTACAAAAATGTGCATGTTCTTTGCCTTGGCAACACCCCGTCAGTGTTATCCCAAGCCTTCAGATGTCCTTCCTACTGGCATGTGGGTGCAGATGTGGTTAGCACTGTTGAGAAGCACTGGCACAGAAGCATGCCTAGGGAGGGTTAGATCTGGATCTGGGGTGCTAAGGGGCGAGCTCAGCGGTAGATCTTTTCCTGTGATTCTCCAGGGAGGATTGGGAGTGTGGCTTACGGTGCAGCACTTCATAGCATGTGTGAGGCCCTGGGTTCCATTCCCAGCACCACAAAAGAGAAAAACAAATTAACCCTCATCAACTTTCCAGACCAGGCATGGATTAGTACTCCATTTTACATTATGAGAGAGAGAGAGAGAATAAACGAATATGTGCGCATCAGGGCCTCTTGCTGCTACAGACTCCAGACACATGTGCCACTTTGTGCACCTGGCTTTATGTGGGCCCTGGGGAATTGAACCCTGGCCAGCTGGCTTTGCAAGTAAATGCCTGTAACTGCTGAGCCATCTCCCCGCCCTGTATTTTATCTTATGAATCTTATGCATGTGTGTGGGGTCTGGGGCTTGCCAGGGCCTATTGCTACTGCAAACAAATGTCAGATGCTTGCACTGCTTTTTGCATCTAGTGGCTTGGGAATTGAACCTCAGGCCAGAAGGCTTTGCAAGCAAACACCCTTCACCCCTAAACAATCTTCCCAGCCCTGGGATTGGTACCTTTACCAATGGAAGAGACATTCTCAAGCAGGCTATTTAGCACAGTAGAAAAAATTGTAGACTGTGTGATGAGGATGCCACAGGCTCAAATCCTGGCTCTGTCACTCCCTAGCACTGTGTCCTTGGGTGAATGACTAAGCTGCCTTGTCCCCCACTTAGTGGGCATAATTAATGTTTGCTAGTTGGAAGGCTTAATGAGAAGGCCGTCATGTGAAGATAAAATCAGGGACTGGGGCCTGTGAAACCAAACCAGTGCCTTTGGTCTTGAACCTTCTGGAAGGGTAGGTGCTCAGCCATCCCACTGGAGGACCTAGACATCAGAGCATTTGTGTTAGCATGCCTGTGATCCTCACATTCATGAAAGGCAGAGGCAGGAAGAGCATGAGTTTGAAGCCAGCTTGGGGTATATAGTAAGACCTTGTTTTTTTTTTTTTTTTTTGGTTTTTCGAGGTAGGGTCTCACTCTAGACCAGGCTGACCTGGAATTCACTATGTAGTCTCAGGGTGGCCTCGAACTCATGGTGATCCTCCTACCTCTGCCTCCCGAGTGCTGGGATTAAAGGCGTGCGCCACCACGCCCGGCCTAGACCTTGTTTTAAAAACCAACAAAGAAGAGCAGGCATGCTGGCACACCTTTTAATCCCAGCACTCAGGAGGCAGAGGGAGGAGGATCATGGTGAGTTTGAGGCCAGCCTGAAACTACAGAGTAAATTCCAGGTCAGCCTGGACTAGAGTGAGACCCTACCTCGAAAAAAAAAAGCATGATGGCCCAGGTTTAAGTCTCCAGTAACCACATAAATAAAGCCAGATTCACAATGTGGCACAGTGGCAAGAGGCCCTGGCACACCCAATTTTCTCTCTCTTCCTTTCAGTTTCTGTGTCTTTCTCTCTCAAGTAAGGTGGAGAGCAATGGAGGAAGTTACCATTGCCCTCTGACCTCCATGTGCACATGCACACATGTATGCACACCATACACGCAAGCATAACGCAAAACAAAACGAAAGCTCCTAAAATGGCAAAAGAAAGGAAAGGGGATATGAAGTTAGAGCAAGAGGTGGGGAGAATGATTCTACATGCAAGGACGTCTTCTGGAAGGTCTCATGGAAGGGGAAACCTAAGCAGAGACTTGAGCTTGTGGGAAAGGACCACGCCCTTCAGCGAGAAGCCCTGTGCCAGGCAGGCATGCGCAGACCCAGACGCCCTCTCCCAACTTTGGTCTTTCTGCTGGTACGTGGAGGTAGAGTTGCAGGGAAAAAAATTGATGACTGGAGTTGTGGCTCCGCAGGAATATTTCACTGCTATATGGAGTACGCCCGACTGCGTGGTGAGGCCGGCTCCGACGTCTCCCTGGTGGACCTTGGCTTCCAGACAGACCTCCGAGTGTACCTGCACCTACGGCAGACCTGGATGGCCTTCAGTGAGTGGCCACCTCTAGCCCTGCCCCCTGGGAGGCCCTGGAGGGTGGGTGGGTCCAAGCGGCTCCGTCCTCCTCGCAGTGATCATCTTGAGCATCCTGGAAGTGGTCATCATCCTGTTACTCATCTTTCTCCGGAAGAGGATCCTCCTAGCCATCGCGCTCATCAAAGAAGCCAGCAGGTGGGGCCGGCGAGCAGCGCACCTGCCTAGGCTGTGCTGTTGGAGCCCTGTCCCTGAGTCTCTCTCCTCCCCAGGGCTGTGGGATACGTCATGTGTTCCCTGCTGTACCCGCTGGTCACCTTCTTCCTCTTGTGCCTGTGCATCGCATACTGGGCCAGCACTGCTGTGTATCTGCTGCCACCCGTCTGTGATTCCTAGGGACCATGGACGTCCAAACTTGCTTGGAGATGACCTTCAGATTAGGATTGAGGGCTGAACCTGGTGGGGGGCATGTGTGGATTTTTTCCTCCCACTTCTCAATCCCAGACCTTGAGTTCTTTAACGAACCTCTAGCTTCCTGTCCACTTCTAATGAAGCTGTCTATAAGATTTTTGATGACACCACCTGCCCACTCACTGGGAAAACCTGTAACCCTCAGGTGAGTACGCTTGGGATGGAGAGGGCAGCCCCCAGGTGTTCTGTAAGAAAGTGTTTTAACCACTGAACAATCACTTCAACCAAGCCCTCGGCTGTTCTGAAACTTCTCGTTACCATGGAGCTCTCTGAGTGGATTGAACAAAGATTTGGCTCCTGCTGTATGCCTTGTGCTGGGCTGGGGGGCAGGTGGGCATAGAAGCCAAGATCTTTTTTTTTAATGTATGTGTGTGCAGACGCTCATACCATGCGCTCGCTCACACATGCAGGGGTTAGAGTGGAGTGTTGGGTATATTCTTTTGTTTTCCTTGACATCAAGTCTCCCTGAAACTGTCCAGTGAGCTTCCTGTCTGCTTCCCTCAGACCTGGGTTGCAGGCATGTGAGGACCACACCCAGCATCTGAGGTGGGTGCTGGGGGGCCACACTCAAGTCCTCGTGCTTACATAGCAAGGAGCCATCTCCACAGACCAAGGGCTTCCTTGGAGACAGGGGCAGGGACGCCACCACTGGTTGTGCCCATTTTCCCGGAAAGCAGGGAATTGATCAACAACCTGGCCCCCATTCTGGTGGTGTACCACACATCTTTTTCCACTCCTTGATATCATTTCCTGCCCCCTCCTTTTTCATAACCTCTACAATGTACATTCTTTTTTTTTTTTTTTTTTTTTTTTTGTGGTGCTGAGGACAAACCCAGGGCCTTGCGCTTGCTAGGCAAGTGCTCATCCACTGAGCTAAGTCCCCAACCCCCAATGTCCATTCTTGTTATTGGGTTGTTTTGTTTTTTCAAGGTATGGTTTGACTCTAGGAACTCACAGGGATCCTCCTAACTCTGCCTCCTGAGTGCTGAGATTAAAGGTGTGCGACACCATGCCAAGTTCCATGTCCACTCTTGTTTCTAGAACCTCTTCCTTGAATTCCACGAGTCTCTATCCTGAGACACAATTCCTGATTTCTCCATAGTCTCCAGGACTTCTGTTCTGTCCTCTGGTCTGACTTGGTTTCTTCACCCACTCGGAACTCCTTGTCCCTGTGTTTGTGACAATGGCGAGGGGCCAGACACAGAGCCACACTGTAACACTCAGCAGCTTCAGGTGTTCCCTTAATATTTTAGGACTTTGCCTGGCTTGGTGGTGCTGTACTCCCAGAACTCAGGAGGCAGAGGCAGGAGGATTGCTGTGAGTGTGAGGCCAGCCTGGACTTCAGAGTGAGTTCTAGGTCAGCCAGGGCTAGAGTGAGTAAGACCCTACCTCAAAACAAAACAAAACAAAATCTAGGAAACTTGATCTTGTAAGCAAGCACCTCTAACCACTGGGCACTGTCTCCAGCCCAGGGCAAACCCAGGCTCCATGCAGAAAAGAATTTCAGGACTGGCCAGTATACAGCAGTGTTGGAGATGTTAAAGATATTTTAATATAGGCTTTAAGCTTGAGGGTGAGGAGCAAGAGAGGCGCTCAGAAGGAAAGTGAGATACACCTCTGGAGTGGGCTTATTTAAGAGAGGTGCAGAAAGTAACGAACCCAAGAGTGGGTGTGGGCTCCCCAGGGGAGACTCACAGTTAGGTGTCTTAGCATCAGCTTTTCCTTACCTCTCAATGGTTATATTAATTCCCTTTCTTGCTGCTGGGACAAAATACCTGTTAAAAATCAGCTTAAGGGAGGAAGGGGTCATTAGGGTCCTGGAGAGGAAGGCGTGGTGGCAGGAACTCAAGGCAGCTGTTAACATTCAGCCGACAGATGGCTAAAGAGATGCCTTAGTGGCTAAGGCGTTTGCCTGCAATGCCGAAGGACCTGAGTTCGATTCCCATGTGCCCATATAAAGCTAGATGCACAAGAGGGAGCATGTGTCTGGAGTTCATTTGCAGAGGCTGGAGGCCTGGTGTGCCCATTCTCTGTCTGCCTCTCTCTCAAAGAAAAAAAAAGCTGACAGGTGAGCTGTCTCCTGTTCAGTCCAGGTCCCCGGTCTATAGAAGGGTGCTGCCCACTGGGAAGGTGGCTCCCTCGCTGCGTTCCTGGGCGATTTTGATGGTATAAACCATCAAAGGCTCTAAGTTGTTAACTGTGAGGGGAAGGTTTCAGTTTGGCGCCACTTACATTCCTCCTCGCGTCCCATCATCTTCCCTCTGCCTCCTCCTAGACCTTCAATGAATCCCGCTTGTGCCCCAACGGCCGCTGCCAGTTCGCCTTCTACGGGGGTGAGTCTGGCTACCACCGTGCGCTGCTGGGCCTGCAGATCTTCAACGCCTTCATGTTCTTCTGGCTGGCCAACTTCGTGCTGGCGCTGGGCCAGGTGACCCTGGCTGGAGCCTTCGCCTCCTACTACTGGGCCCTGCGCAAGCCCGATGACCTACCTGCCTTCCCGCTCTTTTCCTCCTTCAGCCGGGCGCTCAGGTGAGACTGGAGGGTGGGCTCAGCGACCCCATCTGGCCCAACCACTCACTGCGCTTTGATTGCAGGTACCACACCGGCTCCTTGGCCTTTGGCGCCCTCATTCTGGCCGTTGTGCAAATCGTTAGGGTGATGCTCGAGTATCTGGATCAGCGCCTCAAAGGTACAGGCCCTTGCGGGGCATTGGCTGTTGCCAGGGCGGGGCCCAGAGGCCGGCTGGGGTTGGTTGGTTCATGAGTCAAAGCAGTGAACCTGTGATTGGTTTCTATGTATTTTTTTCTTCAAGGCAGGGTTTCACTCTAGCCCAGGCTGAACCTGGAAAACTCACTCTGTAGTTCCAGGATAGCCCGGAACTCACAGTGATCCTCCTGCCTCTGTCTCCCGAGTGCTGGGATCAAAGGCGTGCACCAGCATGCTGTGGTCTGTGTGTGTGTGTGTGTGTGCACCAGGGTCTCTTGCTGCTGCAAACGAACACCAGATAAACACACTACTTTTTGTGTCTACATGGGGACTAGAAAATTGAACCCATTGCTGACATGCTTGGCAGGTAATTTGTGGCTTTAATTGCTGAGCCCTTTTTCCGGTCGCACCCTCCCTTTCCCCTAGGGCTGGGCTAGCACTCTTAACACCAATCTACAGCCCCAGCAAGTGTTAAATTTGTATTTATTTGTTTGCCTCAATGTGTGTGTGTTTGGGCTCAACGGCAAGCCTTTAATCCCAGCACTTGGGAGGCAGAGGTAGGAGGATTGCTGTGAGTTCGTTCAAGGCCAAGCCTGAGACTACAGAGTGAGTTTCAGGTCAGCATGGGCTAGAGCGAGACCCTACCTGGAAAAACAGAAAGAAAAAGAAAAAAAAAAAAACTCCTGCCAGGCATAAAAATAGAAATCAATTAAATAAAATAGAAATTAAAAAACCTCCTGATTCTCCTACCTCTGCCTCCCAAGTACCAGTTACAGGCAGATAGCATTATTCACAGCTTCATTTAACTAATTGAGGTTTAGATTATTATTTGCATATGTGTGTGAGTATGAACATGGCTGCCCATGTGGTCAGCGGTCACCCCATTGTGCCACTGGACTTGACCTCACTCTGTAGCCCAGGCTTTCCATCCTCCTGAGCAGTAGGTTTGCAGGCCTGCACCACCTTGTCCAGATCTGTTTCCCTGTCTTGAGCTTTGGGTGTCTCTTCCATCCCAAGCCTCTCCTCCTTCCACCTCTGAATGCCTTCCCTTCTCTTTCAGCTGCAGAGAACAAGTTTGCCAAATTTCTCATGACCTGCCTCAAGTGTTGCTTCTGGTGCCTGGAGAAGTTCATCAAATTCCTCAATAGGAATGCCTACATCATGGTCAGTAGACCAGGGCTCATGTGCTCCTGCTGCAAGGAGCTCCCAGCCCCACCCCATGGGGCTGAGCTCTCTTCTTCATCCCCAGATCGCCATCTATGGTACCAACTTCTGCACCTCAGCCCGGAATGCCTTCTTCTTACTCATGAGAAATATCATCAGGTCTGGGAATGCCTCCTTCTTCCAGCCTCCCTCCTCTCCCGGGCTTTGAGCTCGCCTTCAAGCCTACCCTCACTGTTTCTTGCAGAGTGGCTGTCTTGGATAAAGTTACTGACTTCCTCTTCCTGTTGGGCAAACTTCTGATCGTCGGTAGTGTGGGTGAGTGGAGCCGGTTTGGGATGACCTGGGACTTGCAGGATCCAGAGGAGAACAGCCATGTCTTCCTTGACTACTTTTGTACTTTGTTTCCATCTTCCCAGTCCCCGGGGAAGGCTCCACTCACAGGTTGAACACTCACTGTCTCTGTTTCCTCCACTTTCAGGGATCCTGGCCTTTTTCTTCTTCACCCATCGTATCAGGATCGTACAGGATACGGCTCCACCACTCAACTATTACTGGGTCCCTATATTGGTAAGGATCTTGATTGTGGTGTAGGGAGAAGAAGGTGTTGGGACTTGATTTCCTTTGAATGGACAGATGGTCATGAAATTCCAAGGTGGGGACTCTTCGGCATTCCTTCTCCAGACTTGCAGTGTACCAGGCACTACAGGGGACACGACCTTCCACTAAAGGCCTTATAGTGTCTGTGTCAAGGGCACTCGGGAATGCTGCTGGTACTGGCTGCTCTTGGTAGCAAAGTGCTTCAGTACTTGGGATGCTCTTGTCTCAAAGAACAAAGGGTGAGGTGTAGCTCCAGGCTAAATGCTCAAGGTCCTTTGTCCCTCCACTTCTAGCACACACACATTTATTGTTGGCGGAGACAAGGTCTCATGTAGCCAAGGATGACTTGAACTCCTGTCCTGCCTCCATCTCTGTCATTCCCTCAGTAGAAAGCTGGCCTACATAAAACACTTCTAATCCCAGTACTGCAGAGGTGGAAACAGGAGGATTCAAAGTTCAGAGTGGCCTCAGCTACATATAGAGTTTGAGGACAACCTGGGCTTCGTGAGATTGTCTCCAATAATGGAAGAGTTGGGGCTGGGGAGATAGATGACTCTGTGGCTAAGGTGCTTGCTTGCAAAGCTTTCCTGGGTTCGATTCCCCAGGACCCATATAAAGCCAAATGCACCAAGTAGCACATGCTTTCGGAGTTCGTTTTCATCATCAAGAGGCTCTAGTACACTCATTTTCTCTTTCAAATAGATAAAAAAAAACTTTTCTTTTTTTGGTTTTTCGAGGTAGGGTCTCACTCTAGCCCAGGCTGACCTGTAATTCACTGTGTAGTCTCAGGGTGGCCTTGAACTCATGGTGATCCTCCTACCTCTGCCTCCTGAGTGCTGGGATTAAAGGCATGCGCCACCACGCCCAGCTAAAAATATATTTTTTTAAAAATCAAATTTAAAAATGGGTGGGGAAAAAAAAGCAAAAAAAAAAAGCCAGGTGTGGTGGTGCATGCCTTTAATCTCAGCAATTGGGAGGCAGAGGTAGGAGGATCGCCATGAGTTTGAGGCCAGCCTGAGATACATAGTGAATTCCAGGTCAGCCTGGACTAGAGTGAGACCCTACCTCAAAAAACCAAAAAAAAAAAAACAAACAAAAAACGGGTGGGAGTGGTGGCACATGCCTTTAATTCCAGCACTTGGGAGGCAGATGTAGGAGGATTACCATGAGTTTGAGGCCAGCCTGAGACTACAAAGCAAGTTCTAAGTCAGTCTTGGCTAGAGTGAGACCCTACCTTGAAAAAAACAAAAAGTATAAAAAGAGAGAGAGAAGAAGGAAGGAAGGAAGCCAGTTGAGGCTCAGTGTAGGCTCTGAATGTATAAGCTGTGGTCATCATGTACCCACTTTGTAGAACCTGTGCTGGGAAGGAATGGAGGCACAGGCCTACAACCCCAGCGCTGTGAAGATCAGAAGTCCAAGGTCATCCTCAGCTACCAGGAACTAACCGGGTGGAGGGAGCAGCAGATACAGAAGTCCTGGGGTTGGGTCCTGCCAGGAACCATGAGAAGACCCCACGCGGCTGCTGTAGAGAGTCCAAGTGAAGACATAGCCGTGGAGGGTCTTCATCTCAAGAACCCAGTGACCCAGAGCGTGGGGGGGACACATTCACGCTCTCCAAGCATAAGCATCCTTCCACCTTATCCCCAAGACAGGATTTCCCACCGAGTCAGGAGCTCATAGCAGTTTTCAGTTAGACTGACTGGTGAGAGCGTCGGCTTTGTGCATGGGGCTGGGGACCAGATTTAGGCCCTGGCGCCTGCATAGCAAGTGCTTTTATCCACTGAGCATCTCTCCAGCTCTAGAGTTTAAATTAAAAAAAAAATTTTTAAGATTTAGAGACTATTAGATTAAGAGAAGAGGAGAAATTACAAAGAGCCCATTAGAAGGCTGGATGGAGGGGGTAAAAATTTTTTTGAGGTAGGATCTCACACTCTAGCCTAGGCTGACCTAGAATTTACTGTGTAGTCCCAGGCTGGTCTTGAACTCACAGTGATCTTCGTACCTCTGCCTCCCGAATGCTGGGATTAAAGGAGTGTGCCACCATGCCCATAGAGTTTTTATTTTATTTGAGAGAAAGAATATAGGCCTCTGGCCACTGTGAATGAATTCCAGACACATGTGCCACTTTGTGCACCTGACTTTACATGGGTGCTGGGGCACTGACCCCAAGTTGGCAGGCTTTGCAAGTAAGTGGCTTTAGCTGCTGAGCCATCTCCCCAGTCCCTAGATTTTTATTTTCCTTGTTCCAAGATGGGTGGTCATTTAATTTTTCTCAGGGCCACTCAGCTCGGTTCAGTGTTTCTCCGGTTCTGCCAGGCTGCCGGGAGTCTCCAAATACGAGGCACATGGTAGTAAACGGAGTGCCTGGAATGTGGGTGCCTGGCTTGTTTGTTTTTGAGGCAGGGTCTCACTCGAGCCCAGGCTGGCCTGGAGCTTCCTCTGTAGCCCAGGCTGGCCTTGAACTGTCTGATGCTCCTGCTTGAGCGGCAAGTGCTTTATCCACTGAGCCGTTGCCCCACATCTGGGCTTTTTCACTTTTATTTTATTTTGAGGCAGGGTCTCATTCTAGCCCAGGCTGACCTGGAACTCACTCTGTAGTCTGTAGTTCCAACTCATGACAATCCTCTTACCTCTGCTTCCCAACCATGCCCAGCTCCCAACTCTTGTTTTTGTTGTTTGTTTCTTTGCTTGGTTGGGGGTTTTTTTGTTGTTGTTTTTGAGGTTGAGTCTCACCCCAACCCCAGGCTGACCTGGAATTCACTATGTAGTCTCAGGGTATCTTCCAACTCTCAGCAATCCTACTTCTGCCTCCCAAGTGCTGGGACTAAAGGCATGTGTCACCACACCCTGATATATATATATATATATATATATATATATCTGCTTGCAAATATATATATATATATATATTTGCAAGCAGAGAGAGAGAGAAAGAGAAAGAGAGAGAGGAGAGAGAGAGAGAGAGAGAGAGAATGGGTATGCCATGGCCTTCAGCCACTGGAAATGAACTCTGGACACATGTGCCACCTTGTGCATCTGGCATGGGCACTGGGGAATCAAATTTGGGTCCTTCTGCTTTGCAGGCAAACACCCTAACCACTAAGCCATCTCTCCAGCCCTTTTTGTTTTTTGTTTTTGTTTTTGTTTTTGTTTTTCGAGGTAGGGTCTCGCTCTAGCCCAGGCTGACCTGGAATTCACTCTGTAGTCTCAGGGTGGCCTTGAACTCATGGTGATCCTCCTACCTCCGCCTCCTGAGTGCTGGGATTAAAGGTATGCGCCACTACACCCAGCCCTTTTTGTTTTTGAAGAGAAGGTCTCATATCTCCCAGGCTGGCCTTTGAACTTACTAAGTAGCTCAGACCCTTGAAGCGTTCAGCCACTGAGATACGTCCCTAGCCTTATAATGTTGAGGTCCGGATTTTCCTGCCTCGACCTCCCAGTGCTGGGTTAACAGGTGTGGGCCACGCTGTCTGCTGCCTGTGGAATGTAGGAGCTCATTCCACAGTGCCCAAAGGCGCATGAAAATGTGGCAGGGAAAAGGCTTGAGGAAGGCCATAGTGCTGGCGAAGAGAAAACAGGCTCTAGCCCTCAGAGTGCTTCCTGGAAGAGTTGGTACTTGAGGGCTTAGGGTTAGAGCTGAAGCAAAACGAGGCAGAAACTAGACATACATCAGAGCAACAGCAGGCCCTGAGGTTGTAGAAAACCAGGTGCATGATGGAAATAATAGGCCTCTCCTAGCTGAAGTGCAACATTAAGATGCTGTTATAGTTACCTTCATGTTGCTGGGATATAACACTTGGCCACAAACATCTGATGGGAGGAAAAGCTTTATTTTGGTGTCCAGTCTGGAGGGGAAGCTCCCTGCTGACAGGGCAAGGCATGGTATGAGCAGAAGCTGGACATCACTATCTTTCCACAGCAGGTGGAAAATAGTAGCAAGAGAGTGAACTGAACTCAGGCACGGGAGCTATAAAACCCCAGAGCCTGTCCCCAGCCATACTCCTCCAGCAAGGGTCCACCTCCCAAACTACCATCAGCTGGGCACCAAGCATCCAAAACACATGTTTATGGGGGACATTTGATCTGCATTCTGGTAGTCTACCCCTGCAATCTCAGCCCTTGGAAGGTGGAGGTAGGAGGATCAGTTCAAGGTCATCCTCTATTACACCAGGAGTTCAAGGCCCTGTTTAGGTTACATGTTATGCTAAAGGTGTCTTAATTAGCTGGGCAAGTGGTACCCACCTATATTCCCTGAATGCAGGAAGATGGCCCTGAGTTAGAGACCAGCAGCCTGGCTTTCAGCCACAGAGGCCTTAGGGGCAGAGTGACAGGTTCCCAGTCTGAAAAAGGCAAGCTGGGTGGGGGTTGCTCTGGACATGAGGTGTCTCCTCTCTCCCTAGACGGTGATCATCGGCTCATATCTGATTGCACACGGCTTCTTCAGTGTCTATGGCATGTGTGTGGACACCCTTTTCCTCTGCTTCTGTGAGTGTCCCCTTCATCCCAGCCCTGGATGGGCCCTGAGTCCCTTCTCCCCACTAGGAGTCACCTCTCCCTCCAATAAAGGCACAAAGCCACCTGCCCAGTGTCCCTAGCATCCCAGGGGCTGGCTGTCCCTTGTGCTAGGCCCTTGCATGCTTTCCTGGCTTCCTCACTGGCTGTGGGCTGCTCCTCACCGCTGGTCCCGGGCTGTAGCTGGAACCCTCTGCCCTTGGGTTCTTGGCTTGGACGTCTCTGGCTGTTGGACAGTGGGAGGGGATGTTTGCCTGCCACTAACTCTGGTCTTTCCATCTGTTTTTTATTTCATTTTTTTCTTTTCCTTCCTCTCTCTGCCTGCTGGCACCCCTGTTTTCCCCGCCTCTCCTTTTCTCCCCTTCCTCTCCCCCACCCTGCTGGTTCCTGGGGGGCCCAGGTGAGGACCTTGAGAGGAATGACGGCTCTCAGGAGCGACCCTACTTCATGTCGCCCGAACTGAGAGACATCCTTTTGAAGGGGAGTGCGGAGGCGGGCAAGCGGGAGGAAGTCGAGGACTAGAGTGAGGGAGACTGGCAAGCAGGCCAGGGGTCTTCACTGGAGAACGGGTTTGTGCTTGTGGAGGGAGGGCTGTGGTGCCTGGGGGGGATCATGAAGTCCATTCCTCCACTCTCTGATCCCAATGTCTTCTTGTTTCTCTGTGGTACTAGGGATGGGACCCTGGGCTTTCTTTCACACATTAGGCAGAAGCTCTGGCTCAGCCCCTCCTTGTGGATTTTAGGCAGGAGCTCCACCCCTGGGCCACGCCCCCAGCCTCGCTGGATTCTAGGCAGGAGCTCCACTCCTGAGCCATGCCCCCAGCCTTTTTTACTCTGTTTTTGTTTTGTTTTGTTTTTTGAGGTAGGGTCTCCATCTAGCTCAAGCTGGCCTGGAATTCACTATGTAGTCTCAGATTGGCTTTGAACTCAAGGCAGTCCTCCTACCTGTCTCCTGAGTGCTGAAATTAAAGCTGTATGACACCATGCCTGGCCTTTTAACTTTTTATTTAGGAGCTAGGTCTTGCCAAGTTGTCCAGGCTGGCCTTGAACTCACTGTAGACTTGGCAGGCCTTACACTTTGGGATCCTCCCGAGTAGCTAGGATGACAGGCCTTCTCTGTCAGACCCTGCTCACTGTGTCTTGCTTTCTAACCCCCTAAGGCTTCTCCCCTGGCCTGTGACCCCTGCCCTGGGTCCCCCTCTCATGCTGCATGCTCTTGGGCTCTCTCCACAGTGGAGGATCTGGAAAGGAACGACGGTTCAGCTGAGAGGCCTTACTTCATGTCTTCTACACTCAAGAAACTCTTGAATAAAACAAACAAGAAGCTGGCAGAATCCTAAAGGCCCCCTCCAGCCTTCTCCCAGGCCTCGAGGAAACTGCTTTTCCTCGGGATGCTGTGGGTGCTCTGCAGGCTGCTGCGTCAGGACCCCAGCCCACCACTGCCTCTGCCCGTTCCTGTGATCCCACTCCCTGGGACATGGAGGATTCGGGACATCTTCTTCCTATGCCAAAGGGCACTTGGAGTTTTCATGAAAACACTGTGAATGCGACACAGTGAGTCTCCAGCACTTGCTGGCCCAGAAGGTGACAAGTCTGGAAGGGGAGATGGCGTCTCTGCTGATGGCTCCTTAGGACTTCCTGTCCTGTCTTAGCCACAGTGGCATAGACAAAGGGAGCCATGGCGAGGCCTCAATGAACCCGAGCTCCAAGCTCTTCCTGCCTGCTCCGCCAGGATCCTCACTGTGGCCCAAGGGGCCATTGATGCATTTCTGTCTTCCTGTTTTTTAAACTGGACATGCATTAAGGGGTGTGTTTGCTTTTCTTCCGTGTGCTTCTGCAGCTGGGTAGGAGATGCCAGGAGTGCCTTCATGCATCCCCCTCGCAGCAGGGGTGTGGGCAGGTGCCAGGAGAAGGAGTCTTCTGGCTAGAGAGTGGACTTGGGGGCCCTGGATAGAAGGAAGGAAGGAAGGAAGGAAGGAAGGAAGGAAGGAAGGAAGGAAGGAAGGGAGGGAGGGAGGGAGGGAGGGAGGAAGGGGGAAAGTCTGATGTTTTAGGAGTGGCGGTGGTGAGCAGAGCCTGTACTGGCTGACTTTGATCCTGATGGAGACCTTCAGGCTCCCTGGTTGGCTCACTGGAAGATGGGTCCCAATTTCTCCAGTTTTCTCTTCTAATTATCAACATTGTTCTCTTTGTAAGAGAGATAAGAAACTGAATCCACCCACGGGACAGTTTGAAAGAACAAGGTGTGTGTGTTGCGAATGTTCTGGGCTGATCAGGCCCTCTGTTCTTTCACGTTAGATTCTGGAAAAAATTTTTTGCCAAACTTACTAAACTGGGGACCCAGTTGACTGGTTTCCCCATCAGAACGGTCCTGCGGAAGTGGGGGTTCCCAGCCTGTCATTAGCCTGTCAACCCACACCCTCTCCTGTCTGCCCACCCAGCCCCATGCTTATGTAACTGCATTCCAACTACTTAATAAAGTGCCTCTGTACAGACCCAGGCCAGTGTGTTTGTGGGGGAGGGGAGGCTGCAGGGGGGCGCCTGGCTCCCAGTGCTTGGCGACTTTCCAAGGTCTGTCTGCCTGGTTCACCACCCACCAGCCTGCCATGCAGGCAGCTGCCTTTCTCCCTCTGAGAGGCTCTCCTTCCTGGAGTCCTCCTGCCACCCTCTTGTGGGCCACACCCCATCCGGGCCTTTCTCCTAAAATGAGCTCACCTGAGGCCCCCTGGGCTCAGACTCGCCCCAACCTGGTTACCTTTGGCTCACTGCTTCCCTCTGGTGTCGGCTCGTGCCACTGACGTTTCACTCCTGGAATTCCTCTGCTTGCTGTCTCCCCTCATTCTACTCTGTTCCCACACTCAGGGTTCTACCATTGGGCCATATTCCCAGTTCCATAGGTTTTTTTCTTCTGTTTTTGGATTTTTAAAAATATATTTGGTTTATTTATTTGCTAAAGAGAGAGAGAGAGAGAATGATCCATTGTAAATGAACTGCAGATACATGCTCCACCTTGTGCATCTGGCTTTACGTGGGTACTAGGGAATTGGACTTGGGTCCTTCTGCTTTGCAGGCAAGCGCCTTAACCACTAATCCATCCCTTCAGCCCTGGATTATTATTATTTTTTTAATATTTTATTTATTCATTTTCAAGCAGAGAGAGAGAGAGAGAGAGAGAGAGAGAATGCACCAGAGCCACCACCATGTGGGTCTGGCTTACGTGGGTCCTGGGGAATTGAACCCAGGGCCTTAGGCACTGGAGGCAAGTGCCTTAACCACTGAGCCATCTCTCCAGCCTGGATTTTTTTTTTTTATTAAAAAAAATTACTTGGGAGGCAGAGGTAGGAGGATCACCCATGAGTTCAAGGCCACCCTGAGACTACATAGTGAATTCTAGGTCAGCCTGGGCTAGCGTGAGATCCTACCTCGAAAAACCAAAAGAAAAAAAAATTTAGCCAGGCGTGATGACATATGCCTTTTAATCCCAGCATTTGGGGGGCAGAGGCAGGAAGACTGCCAAGAGTTCAAGGCCATCCTGAGACTACATAGTTCCAGGTCAGCTTGGGCTAGAGTGAGACCCCTACCCCTCAAAAATAAAAAATGGGCTAAAGAGATGGCTTAATGGTTAAGGCATTTGCCTGCAAAACAGAAGGATCCAAGTTTGATTCCCCAGTGCCCATGTAAAGCCAAATGCATAAGAGGAGTTCCTTTACAGTGGCTGGAGGCACCCATCAGTCTGGGCAAACACTGATGGGTGGAACTCAGGTGATCACAGTGAGAATGTTTAAAACTATTTTTTTGTCAAGACATGGTCTCACTCTAGCCCAGGGTGACCTGGAACTCACTTTGTATATGTTTAGATTTTGAAATTGAATTCAGGTCAGTATGGGCTATAGCTAAGCCCTACCTATAAAAAAAATATTGCTTAGAAGCCTGGTTTGGGAATGGGTAAAGCCAGGCAGGTGCAATGTCGAAATAAATCCTATAGGGGGCGCCCTCGGCCTGAGCGTGAGTTCTGGCATGTGAATTACACCTCTACAGTCTGGGAAAACTTGAAAAGCTCCTGGGAACATAAACCTCTAGCACTTTTTATTTACTATTATTATATTATTTTATTTTGGTTTTTCGAGATCGGGTCTCACTCTAGCCCAGGCTGACCTGGAATTCACTATGTAGTCTCAGGGTGGCCTTGAGCTCAGGCCAATCCTCCTACCTCTGCCTCCAGAGTGCTGGATTAAAGCCACGCCCGACTAAAAATTTTTTTTGAAGCAGGGTTTCATTCTAACAACAGAATCAAATGTCTAGGTGTGAGGGCACATGCCTGTAATTTCAATGCTTGGGAGGCTGGGGCAAGAGAATCCCAAGTTTGAGGAGAGCCTGGATGAGTAGTGAGACCCCCACAAAAAAAAAAATGCAAAGGTAGAGCCAGGCATGGTGGTTTATGCTTGTAACACCAGGACTTGTGAAGTACATTCAGGAGAATCAAGAATTCAGACACAGGGCTGGAGAGATGGCTCAGCGGTTAAGGCACTTACCTCCAGTGCCCAAGGCCCCAGGTTCGATTCCCCAAGACCCACATAAGCCAGACCCACAAGGTGGTGACCCTGGTGCTCTCTCTCTCTCTCTCTCTGCTTGAAAATGAATAAATTATATATATATATATATATATATATATATATATATATATATATA
>PVHP010014547.1:0-21614 GCA_004024765.1 Zapus hudsonius | reverse complement strand
GAAAGAGCAAACAGACGCAAAAATAGTAAACGTGCCTTAAAAGTTGCTTACTTTGAAGAGGTTATCTAGTTATTTTGACCCACATGAAATTTACAGCTGACTGCGCTATCTCACCTCTGTAAAGTCCTGCCACAGTCCTGCCTAATTGCACTACTGTTTGATAAATTTCTTGTTGGAAATGTCCCGAGGTTTTGGGAGATAAAAGCCCCACTTTTTCCTTTGTTGGTTGCTATTCTCCGGAGCCCTGCATTGGGGCAAGATAGCCACTGGCCAGTTCTGTGTGCACAAATAGAGCTTGCTTTAAGTTGGCCTACATTGGAGTCTGTGGTCTTTCCATGGCGTTCGTGGGTTCAACAGAGACCTTTTCATAAGTAAAAATAGAACAAACCAATAATGGTGGTGCCTACCTTTAACCCCAGCAATAGGAAGGCAGAGGTGGGAGGATAGCCATGAGTTTAAAGGCCACCCTGAGACTACATAGTGAATTCCAGGTCAGCCTGGGCTATAGCGAGACCCTACCTTGTGGGGAGGAAGGAACTTTAAGAAGATGATGTGTTTTATTCCCCCAAACACAAGAGTGCAACAGGCTCATGAGGGGATGTTGGTGAGATCCTCACAAAGAGATTTGGGCAGGGCTGGAGAGATGGCTCAGCGGTTGAGGCACTTGCCTCCAGTGCCTAAGGCCCTGGGTTCAATTCCCCAGGACCCACATATGCCAGACCCCCAAGGTGGTGGCCCTGGTGCGCTCTCTCTCTCTCTCTCTCTCTCTCTCTCTCTGCTTGAAAATGAATAAAAATTAAAAAAAAAAGAGATTTGGGCAAACTGGGAACACCACTGACAAGGATGGCTGAGAGTTGGACCAATCAAGAGAGAAACTAAGGGCTGGAGAGATGGCTCAGCGGTTAAGGCACTTGCCTCCAGTGCCTAAGGCCCTGGGTTCAATTCCCCAGGACCCACATAAGCCAGAACCACAAGGCGGTGGCCCTGGTGCTTTCTCTCTCTCTCTCTGTATCTCTCTCTCTCTCACTGCTTGAAAATGAATAAATAAAAATATTTTTAAAAAAAGAGAGAAACTAAAATTCCCAATTGTCCTTTATTTTCAGTGCAAGACAGGAAACCTAAGGCCTCTTACCCCTGAGCCACGCCCCCAGCCTCACTGTGGATTCTAGGCAGGAGTTCCACCCTGGAGCCAGGATTCTAGGCAAGAGCTCCACCCTCGAGCCACGCCCCCAACCTTAGGCTCTGCTGCTGGGCCAAGCTACAACCTAATCATGTGCCTTTTCAGGGTCAGCAGCTTGAAGGTGGCAACCTGGCATCTACTTTGTCTGAATTAACCAACCATCACTCTCTCTGCTACATTACTAAGTAAGAATTTTTAGTAGTGGTTAAGGGTGTGGGCTGGGCTCTAGTCCCATTTGAGACAAGCTGTGGGTGAGTGAATGAATTAAGTCTCCAAGAACCTTTTTAAGGTTTTTTTTTGCTTGTCTTGTTTTGTTTTTCGAGGTAGGGCCTCCCTCTAACCCAGGCTGACCTGGAATTCACTGTCTCACACAAACTCCTCCCTCCACCTCTAGAGTGCTGGAATTAAGGGTGTGGGCAACCATTCCCTGCCTTTTTTTAAAATTTATTTTTAGCGAGACTTTATTGGATTAAGGAAAGAAGAGAAAGTACAGAGAGCTCTCACCATAAGGTTGGCGAGAAGGGGTAAGCCCCAATTTGTTTCATATATATATATATATATATACATATATATGTATATATATATATATATATTGCAAGCAGAAACAGACTGTACAGAGAGAGAGTGTGCGCACTAGGGCCTCTGGCCACTGCAAACCAACTCTAGATGCATGTACCATTTTATGCATCTGGCTTTACATGGGTGTTGGGGAATTGAATATGGGTCATTAAGGTTTTGCAGGCAAGTGCCTTAACCAGTGAGCTCCAGACCCCAAGTTTGTTGTTGTTGTTTTTTGGTGTAGATTCTCACTAGCCCAGGCTGACCTGGAATTCACTATTTAGTCTCAGGGTGTCCTTGAACTCTCAGTGATCCTCCTACCTCTGCCTCCTGAGTGCTGGGATAAAAGGTATTTGCCACCACACCTGGCCCAAGTTTTCTAAATTTAGATTGAAAATGAAATAGTATGAGGAGCTCCTGTGCATGAGAAGGAAAGTGAAAATAAGAGAAGTACTTGGATGTCATGTCACTATTCCAAATACAAATGTACAGGGAATTTCTAGGAAGTCCATTTCCAGGAAGTTACCCTACAGATGGGCTCCATTTCTGACTGTAAGCAGCCTAGGTTAGGGTGGCATACCATCCACCTTCTTTGGCCTGTAGTTCACGAGTTAAGCTAGACAGGCTGCGCAGCAAATTCCAGGCATCTTATAAAGGTGTTAGGGGTCGAATTCAGGTCCTCATGCTTACAAGGAAGCCCTTTACTGCGCCATCTCTCTCCAGTCTCCAAGAGGGAATTTCCCCTCCTCGCCAAGAGTGTCTCATTCTAGCCTAGGATGACCTGTAGCTCATTCCGTAGCTCAGGCTGGCCTCAAACTCAAGGCAATCCTAGGACCTCAGCCTTCTGAGTGCTGGGATTAAATGTGAGAGCCATCATGCCTAGCTCTGTATGATTTTAAAATTATTTTTATCTATCAGACAGACAGACACAGACAGAAAATGGGTGCACCAGGCCTCCAGCTGCTGCAAATTCACCCCAGATGCATGCGTCACTTTGTGGATCCGTCTTTTTTTTTTTTTCGAGGTAGGATCTCGCTCTAGTCTAGGCTGACCTGGAATTCACTCTGTAGTCTCAGGGTGGCCTTGAACTCACGACAATCCTCCGACCTCTGCCTCCCGAGATTAAAGGCGTGCGCCACCACGCCCGGCTTGTGGATCCGTCTTTAAGTGGGTACTGGGGAATCGAACCCCGGTTGTTAGGCTTTCCAGACAAGTGCCCTAACCACAGCACTCTCCAGCCCTCTTCTTTTTAATATTTTCATTTATTTGCAAGCAGAAAGAGACGGAGAATGGGATTAGCAGGGACTTTAGCCTGCAGACGAACTCCAGATGCATGTGCCCCTTTGTACATCTGAGCTTTAAAGCTAAGGCGGCATTGGAAAAAAACTAACAGAAGCCAGGCAGAGGTAGGAGATCGGCGCCCACGAGAGCTAGATCCTGGTGAGGTAGAACCTCCGCGCTGTCCCGGGAGCGGCGGCGGCCTCCACCCCCAGCCGATAGACTTGACGAGCACATCTCGTCCGCAGACCTCGTCTTTAGAGGGGAAGGCCTCTGCTGGAGACGCCGGCCGGGGCCCCGCGGCCTCCACCCTCGCGGGACACCGGCGCGGGCCCGGTCGGCCGGCCGCCGGAAGCGGGCACGCACGCAGGCGTACGAACACCCAGGGGCTGACAACAGCCACCGAGGACCGCCGTAGAAAGGAGAGACTCTTCCGGGGCTATCTACCAATGGGGGGGAGGGGTTCTCATCACGTGACTGTAGGCTCGCCAGCGAATGGTCAGTCACGTGTCAAAGCGGCGGAATCGCAGGTCGGAGTCATGTGACCTGACGCACGACGCCGACGACTCACCACGTGACCTAGACCACGCCCAGCGCGTTCTCTGCCCTCCCACCCAGTGGGCGGGCCTGCGCCAAGCGGCTGCGCGCCCGCGGGCGTCAGGGGGCGGGGCCGGCGTGGATCACGTGACCGAACCTCCCAGGCGCGCGCCCGCCGCCCGCTCGCCCCTGGCCCGGCTCCTCCTCCTCTTCTCGCCATTGCGGTTGGACCGAGCAGTCCGGCGCGAGTACCGCGTGGCTCTTGTTTCTGGAGGGGTTGGACCCCGGTGGGCGGTGGCCGGAGGGCCACGGGGGCGGCGGAGCTCGGGGAACGGGACGTCGACCAGGTAAGCGTCGATGCGGCGGTGGCCGCGGGCCGGCTCCCGCCTGGCCCCTCCCCCGCCCGGTCCCCGCGCCGAGGCGGGCCGCATGAAGAGTCCGCGGCGGCGGGCCGTGGCGGCTCCGCCACCTTCTCTTCCTCACGACTCCCCAGCCCCCGCCTCGCTCCCGCGCTCGGCCGTTACTCTCCCCCATTGTGCCGGAGAAACAAGATGGCGGCGGTGAGGGCCAGTGCGCGCGCATCCCGGCCTCCCCCCGGCGTGGCCCCTCGGCCCTGGCGGGGCAGCTGGCGGGCGGGGGCTGCGCGCGCACCGGCCCCGGTCCCGGTCCTCCGCGGCCGGGCTCCCGTCGGTCCGCCGCGGCGGGCGCCGGAGCGCACGTGCTGCCGCACACACCCCCTCGGGCCGAGCGCCCCGGGTTCTCTTGGCGGGAAACGGCGTCCCTTTGTCCTCGCGGAGCCCCTTCCCCTCCTCCCAGTCTTCGTGGCTGAGTGGGTCCGCGGAGCCTGGAAGGCATGACGGGGGTCCGCGGGAACACGAGACGGCTGTCCCGGTAGGGCTCAGATTGAGGACCTTGCGCTCTTCCTCCCTCCGCGCGGCCCCGGGGGGCTCCTGCCCTGGGGGCTCCCGGTGTCCGGGGTTTGTGGGTGAAATCTCTGCGCCCAGCGTTGCTTGGGAAGCGGCATTGGGGATGGGTGGCTCGGAATCAGAATCGGTGGACCCTGAACTGGAGCTCATCCACCCTAACCCTCCCACCACCACCACAGACAGACAGACAGACAGACAGATAGATGCACACACCACAGCCTCCAGCCACTGTAAAGTGCAGACATTTGTACCACCTTGTGCAGCTGGCTTCACATGGGTAGTGGGGAGAGCCATCTCCCCAGCCCAATTTCTCTCTCTCTCTTTCCGTTTCTCTAGGTAAGGTTTCACTCCAGTCCAGGCTCTGTCTGGCCTTGAACTCACTGGGATCCTCCTACCTCAGACTCCCACATGCTGGGTGGGATTAAAGGCGTGTCCCACTACTCTCATCCCAATTTCTTGTTCATGTCTTGTAATGCTAATGTTTTCACCTTTTCTCATTAAATGTCCAAATAATGAAGAGACTGAAAATGCATACTCATTTCTTAGGTTATCCTACATTGTGTTTCATTTTGAGATATCAAAGCCAGGACCTTGTGCATCAGGTGTTCTAGCACTTAGACGCACCCCCCCTCCCCCCCAGGTCAGGTCAGGTCTCCTGTATCTCAAGGCTAACCTTGAACATTCACAGCTATCCTCCTTCAACCTTCTGTGTGTTTGAGTTACAGGTGTTAGTCACCGTGCCTATTCTTTGGTTTGGGTGTGCATGTTTGTTGTACGAGGTGTATGTATATGTATAACTTGCAACAGAAGCCATAACATACCATTAAGATTTTCTCTTTTTTGTGGTTGTCTCAGGCTGGCCTTGAACTCATGTGATCCTCCTATCTCTGCCTCCCCAGTGCTGGGATTAAAGGTGTGTACCACCATTCCCAGCTTGTTTTTAAGTTTAATTTTATTTGAGAAAGTATGGGCATGCCAGGGCCTCCTGCCACTGCAAACTTTAGATGCATGTGCCACTTTGTGCATCTGGTTTTACATGGGCATTGGGGACTCAAACTCAGGCCATCAGGCTTTGCAAGCAAGTGCCATATTTCCGTTCCCGTTATTTTATTATTTTTTTCCTTTCTTTTTCACTTTATCCTTTAAATTGACAGACATGCCTGGAGTGGTGGCCAATGCTTGAAATCGCACTTGGAAAGTAGAGACAGGAGGATCCAGGAAGGAAATTCGAGGCCAGCCTCTGCTACATAATGTTGCATTGCAGCCTGGGCTACATGAGTCCCTGCAAAACAAAACTTGAGAACATAAGTAAGGGGCTGGGGAGATGACTCAGGGGTTAGGTACTTCCAGCACAGCCATGAGACTCTGAGGGCACCTGAGACCACTTGAGATAGATCCCTAGCACCTACCTAAGTAACTGGGCCACAGACACCTGTAGCGCTAGTCCTGTGGGTAACCGAGATGGGAAGCACTGTTGGGGTTTGTGAAAACAGCAAGCTCTGAAATCAGGAAGCAACCCCCTTTGACTTAGTCTTTTGGGGAGCAGAGACCAAATCATGGCTGGGGCTTGAGGAAAATGGAGAACTCTGGCCGAACTCCTGCCTTTACCTCCCAAATGCTGGAATTTCATGTGTGGGCCACTATGAAGGCTTATCTGTGGCTTTAAAGAATCAAATGCTGCAAGTTAGGCTTGGTTCTTTTGATTTTTCGAGGTGTAGGGTCTTGCTCTAGTCCAGGCTGACCTGGAATGTAGTCTCAGGGTGGCCTTGAACTCAAGGCAATCCTCCTACCTCTGCCTCCCAAGTGCTCGGATTAAAGGCATGCACCACCACACCCGGCTATAGGCTTGGTTCTTTATAGTATATTTAGGCTTTTTAATTAATTTTTGTAGGTTAATTCTTGCACTTCATAATTCATTAAAAAAAAATTTAAGCCAGGCAACTCTATAGTCCCCGCTAATTTGAAATACTGAGGCAGAGGATTGCTTGAGTTCAGGAGGTGGAGATCAGCCTGGGAAGGAGCAACTCAGCCTCAAGGTTCATAGAGGCACTTAGTAAATGTGTGTCTGCTGTGTGGTGTGCGTGTGGGAGACCAGGCAGAGGGCCTGCAGCATTGGTGGAGGAGCCCGTACTGACTGGCCAGTAGCGGAGGTGGTATAGGTTGCTCACAGAGCATTTGCCTAGATTCCTTTCTTGTGTGTATAATCCCAACAATAGGGAGGCTTTTGGTCCTGTCTCAAAAAACTAAACAACAAAAATGTAGGTTTGTGGGCTGGAGAGATGGCTCAGCGGTTAAGGCACTTGCCTCCAGTGCCGAAGGCCCGGGGTTCAATTCCCCAGGACCCACATGGGCCAGACCCACAAGTGGATAGGGCTGGAACTGGTGGTACACACCTTTAATTCCAGCACTCCGGAGGCAGAGGTAGGATTGCCATGAGTTCAAGGCTACCCTGAGACTACATAGTGAATTTCAGGTCAGCCTGGACTAGAGCGAGGCCCTACCTTGAAAAACCAAAAAAAAAAAAAAAAAATTCATGCCTTTTAAAAAAAATTTCATTATTTGCAAGCAGAGAGAATGAATGAGCATGAGCACTCCTGGAGGAACTCTAGGTATGTGCTACTTGCTACTTTATGTATCTGGTTTTACATGAATACTGGGATATAAGTCCAGGCCAGCAAGTGCCTCTACTGAACCATCACCCCAGCCCAGAAAGGAATGCTTCAATACCAAAAAATAGAGCCGGGCTTGGTGGCGCACACCTTTAATCCCAGCACTCGGAGGCAGAGGTAGGAGGATTGCTGTGAGTTCGAGGCCATCCTGAGACTACATAGTGAATTCCAAGGTCAGCCTGGGCTAGAGCAGAGACCCTACCTCGAAAAACCAAAAACAAAAAAAAAAACAGGAGTAACAAGTTTGGGAACAGTGCTTTATATTGAAAATAGTTCATATATGTGTATGTATGTATATACGTTTGTGTGTGTGTGTGTGTGTGTGTGTGTATATATATATATATATATATAATTTATTTGAGAGAGGCAAATAGAGAATTGATGCATTAGGGCAAACGAACTCCAGATGCATGTGCCACCATGTGTCTCTGGCTTTATGTGGGTACTAAGGAGTTGGTCCTTTGGCTTTACAGTTATGCGCCTTAACTATTGAGCCATCTCTCCAGCCCTTGAAAATACTTCTTTTGGGTATGGAGACACAAGCCTTTAATTCCCAGCACTTGGGAGGCTAAGGTAGGAGGATTACTGTGAGTTTGAGGGCAGCTTGAGAATACATAGTGAATTTCACAACAGCCAGGGTGAGAACCTACCTTGAAAAAACAAAATAAGTGAAGTGAGGAGAGTGAAAGGGAAGATAAAAAGGAGGCTGAGTAGATAGCTTGCCTGCCAAAACCTAGGACCCAGGTTCTCTTCCTCATTACCTGTGTAAAAAGCAAGGTGGTCCATGCATCTGGAGTTTGTTTGCAGGGGCCAGAGTCCCTAGCCTGCCTATTCTCTATGTGCCTCTTTTTCTCTCAAACAGGTAAGAAAAAATATAAATATTCCTTAAGGTCTTTATTCCTAACTTGAACATCTCTCTGCAGAAACATGGTTGCAGGTTTATATTGAAGTTTTAAACTAGATTTTAGTTCGTGTCATCTGGCTGGGTTGCCTTGCTAAGATTGGGACTGCAATCTAAGAGTGGGAAGGCTGCACCATTTATCCTCCTAGCCTGGGCCTGCCCTGGCTCAGGAAAGCTGGAGTTAATAGTTTGTGGTTTATCACTATGTAGACCCAGGGCAGCCTCAAACTTTTGGCGGTCCTCCTACCTCTGCCTCCCAAGTGCTGGGATTAAAGGCATGTTCCACCTTGCCTGGCTTAATGTAAAATTTAAAACCCCATTTCCAGTCTGTAAAATGGACATGCACTTCACTTCAGGACCATTCCCGAATGTCTGGGAAGGCTTTAAGATGTGAACCCACCTGTTCATTCTCCAGCCATTGTCCCTACATGTGTGCTAGCTGAGGCTGGATATTCCCCCACCCTACAAGGGCTGTGAACCTCTTGTATGTTCTATAGTTAGGAAGAAAGAGGTTGGAGAGCTGGATGGCTTCGTGCCACGCAGGCCTTGTGGTTTAAACCTCAACTCTGCAGCTGTGGGTGGGCTGGTGTTATGAACAAGGGCAGGAAACCTGGTCTGTTCCTATGAGCGTGTACCAAACCTCTGGAAAGGCATGCTAAAATACTGGTGTCCCAGTTCTCTAGTCCTGCCTTGGCTTTCTCCTCAAAGAGGCTGCTGTTCTGGCACTGGGTCATGTCACAGGAGCAGCTTTTCTGTAGACCAGCTATAGGGCAGTGGAGAGCGGGCGCTGTGAGCCTGTCGCCAGCCAGCATTGTTCCTTCCTAAGAATCTCTGGGATAGGAGGTTTCTGCCTACCAGGGGTAGGACTCCTGGGTCAGTTCCTAAGATGGGTGACAGAGCTGGGTTCCTACGGAGCCCAGGAGGCCCGTTGTATTGCTTTGCAAAGGCAGTCTAGCTCCAGATGGGAGGAATGCTGGTTTTAGCTCAGATCACCAGTGCTCTCACTTGATTCATCCACCTGAATCAGAAGGCTTATCATTCCAGGTCTGACCAGAGGGCCAGGGGCCGATGGCCAAGGTGGACCTGCCTGTGGGAATACAGCATGGAGTGAAGCAGCATGCCCATGCCCCTCTTCTTCAGCAGTGCTAACCCTAGCCCTGATTGGGGAAGGGCCTCGTGCTTGAGAGTTGTTTGATGGGTTGAGAACTTAGCCCAACCCACTTTTTTTCCCAGTAGCAAGGGATGTCTCTGTCTCTTTGAGACAGGGTCTCACAATGTAGTCCTGGCAGCCTGAAACTTTCTGTGTAAACTTTGCTGGCCTTAAACTTAAGCTGATCCTCCTGCCTCAGCCTCTCAAGTAGCTAGGATTACCGACCTATGCCACTAGGCCTGGCTCAAATAGTGTCTTTTTGTTTTGTTTTAACGTGGGGTGTCACTCTTGCTCAGGCTGACCTGAAACACACACTGCAGTCCAGGTTGGTCTTGAATGAGAATCCTCCTACCTCAGCCTCCAGAGTGCTGAGATTAATGGGGTGAGTCACCATGTGTTTTAGGATTATTTTAAACTTTTTTTTCTTTGTTTTTTAACTTTTTTTAAAAAAATAAAAGATACTCTTTTTTAAAAAAAATTAATTTGGGCTGGAGAGATGGCTCAGCGGTTACTTGCCTCCAGTGCCTACGGCCCCGGGTTCAATTCTCCAGGTCCCCCCACATAAGCCAGACCCACAAGGTGGTGCCCCTGGTATGCGTTCTCTGTCTCTCTCTGTCTCTCTCTCTCTTTCTCTCTCTGTATCTCTGCTTGAAAATGAATAAATAAAATATTTAAAAAAAAGAGTACAACCTTAAAAAATTTTTTTAAAAAAAATTTAATTTACTTACAAGCAGAGAGAAAGACAGTGAAGGCCTCTAGCCATTGCAATTGAACTCCAGATGCTTGTGGCACCTTGTGCATCTGGATTTACATGGGTACTGGGGACTCATTTGGGTTGTTACCTGACTTTTTTTGTTTTGTTTTGTTTTTCTCTAGTCCAGGCTCACTATGTAGTCTCAGGCTGGCCTTGAACTCTCAATGATCCTCCTACATCTGTCTCCCTAGGGCTGGGATTAAAGGCATGCCACATCAGGAGAGGAAGATAAAGAATGGGGCACACCAGGGCCCACTTTAGACACATGAGCCACTTTATTCCTCTGGCTTTATGTGGGTATTAGGTAATCAAACAATGGTTCTTAGGCTTTGCACGCAAGTGCCTTAACCACTGAGCTATCTCTCCAGCCCTGATTTTTGTTGTTGTTTTGTTTTTTGAAGCAGGGTCTTACTCTATCCCAGAACTGACCTAGAACTCCCTCTGTATCCCTAGGTGACCTTGAATTCACAGTAATCTTCCTACCTCAGCCTCCTGAGTCCTAGGATTAAAGGCTTGAGCTACCACTCCCGGCACCAATTTTGTGGATTTTGACCATTGCATATACTCGAGCCCCATTACCTGAGAAAGCTCCCTTTAGGCCATTTCTAGGGGATCTCTGACCATCCCTAACCATTGTAGCAGTGAAATAGCAAGCCCAGGACCCTGTGCATGCTAGGCCACATTCAACTACTGAACTGTATCTCCACCCCTAGAACTTTGTGCATTGGTAGGGATTATTAGATCCATTGCTTTGTGAATGCTAGCCAACTAAGCTACACCCCCAGCCATTAAGTTTTTCTTTCTTTTTTTTTTTTTTTTTTTGGTTTTTCAAGGTAGGGTCTCGCTCTAGTCCAGGTTGACCTGGAATTCACTATGTAGTCTCAGGGTGGCCTTGAACTCACAGCGATCCTCCTACCTCTGCCTCCTGAGTGCTGGGATTAAAGGCATGCGCCATCACGCCCGGCTAAGTTTTTCTTTCTTTGGTTTTTTGAGGTAGGGTCTCACTGTTGACCTGTAATTCACTATTAGTCTCAGGCTGGCTTTGAACTCTCAGTGATCCTCCTACCTCTACCTTCCAAGTGCTGGGATAAAAGGCGTGAGTCACCACACCTGGTTCAGTTTCTTTTTTTTTAATTTATTTGAGAGAGAGAATATTGGCATGCTTGGGCCTCTAGCCACTGTAAATGAACTCCAGGTGCATCTTGTGTATCTGGCTTTACATGGATACTGGGGAATCTAACCCAGGATAATCAAACCTTGGTTCATAGGCTTTGCAGGTAAGCACATCAACCGCTGAGCCATCTTCTGCCCCATTCTTTTTTTTTTTTAATATTCATTTTCAAGCAGAGAGAGAGAGAGAGAGAGAGAGAGAGAGAGAGAGAGAGAGAGAGAGAGAATGTACCAGGGCCACCACCTTGTGGGTCTGGTTTATGTGGATCCTGGGGAGTTGAACCTGTGACCTTAGGCACTGGAGGCAATCTCTCCAGCCCTGCCCCATTCTTTTTTAAAGTATTTATATTTGCAAGCAGAGCTAGACAGAGAATGGGAGTGCTAGGGCCTCCAGTGGGTGCTAACAAATTCCAGATTAATGTACTACTACTTTGTGCATCTTGCTTTAAGTAGGTACTTGGGAATTGAACCCAGGTTAGTAGATTGCAAGCAAGCACCTTAACCCCTGAACCATCTCTCCAGCCCCAATTGGATCTATTTTTGAGTGCCCATGGGGTTTTTGTCAAGTGTTTTACATAGGTTGATTAGCTTAATTTTTACACTGTTCTGTATCACACATTTCCTTGTTTGCAGGGTAAGAAGGAAACTCCAGAGTTTTGTATACAGCCCCTGGAGGTTTATGAACTCAAAGTTGAAGGGATTGGTCTCTTGCCTTTTTTTTCCTCCACATAACTCCTGCATTTTCCCTGTCCTTTGTCATAACCTCTTTCCCTAATGAAGCCTTGATCCAAACATAAAACATGTTGCCTAGCTCGTCTTAGGGGTTAAAGTTTAGATCAGTAACCTTACATTTTCTTCTGCTGTTACAATTGAGAGAGAGAATGAGAATGAGTGGGCACAGGACTGCAAATGAACTCCAGATGCATGTGCTACTTGGTATATCTGGCTTTACCTGGGTATTGGGGAATTACTTTGCAAGCTGAGCTTCTACTCAGCTCTCTTGATTTTTGCTTGTGTGTCCTCTATCGCTTATCTGTGTGTCTCCACTGAAGCCTGCCTTTTCCCTCAGACTTGGCTGACCAATGAGTGCCACCCACAGGTTGTGGGTGGAGAATCAGCAAATTAGGCCCCCTCAGATGCTCATGCTTGCACTGTCATCTCCCCAGCCCATAACTTTGCAAATTCACTTTTTGACCAGTCACATCAAAACTTAGTTCTTAAAGCTTATTCCTTTTAAGAGTTGAGCTTGCGGGCTGGAGAGATGGCTCAGTGGTGAAGACACTTGTCTCCAGTGCCTGAGGCCCCATTTCAACTCCCCAGTACCCACATAAGCCAGACCCACAAGGTGGTGGCCCTGGTGCCCCCCCCTTCTCCTCTCTCTCCCCTCTCTCTCCCCTCTCCCCTCGTTCTCCCCTCTCTCTCCCCTCCTCTCTCTCTCTCTCCCTCTCCCTCTCCCTCTCCCTCCCATGCCTTTAAACCCAGTACCCCGGAGGAGGGTTGCTGTGAGTTTGAGGCCAGCCTGGTACTACATAGTGAATTCCAGGTCAGCTTGGGCTGGAGGGAAAATATCTCTCAAAAATACTTTCAGGTATTTTTTGAATACCTCTAAAAAATAAAAAATCAAAAGTTGAGCTTGTCTGTCATGTAACTTGTGTTAATGGAAGGGGCACACCATGTGTGACCAGGAGGGTGCTTTCATGTGCATCTCATGTGGACAGAGCTCTGCTGTTTACTGTACTTATCTGGGAGGTTTTAGGGGTTTGCATGCACAGCTTGTAGTTAGAGACCAGAATTGTGATGACAGCTTCTTGGTTTTCAGGACTGCTGTTGGTGCGTTTGATGTCTCAGCTGCTCAAAGTGGAACACAGACTGGTATTATCTTGGTACACTTGTCATTTCTGCCTGGTGGCTTTTCCAAAGGTTCTTGCCTTTCCAGAAGCCCTTTGATGCCCTGTTCCTCATATCTGCTGTCCAGGCTTTGCAGTAGCCTTAAGATTCAGAGTTCTCCCTTCTCAGAACACCTGGAACTTGCTTTTGTAGACTTATCTGGCCTCAAATTTACAGCCATTCTTCTACCTCTGCCTTTGCCTCTGCCCCTGGGTGCTGGGATTACAGATGTGTGTCACCAAACCTGGAAAACAGTAAGATAATGATGAATATTTCTGTGTGTAGCAGTTTTGGAGTCTTGTTAATATTTTTTTCAATGCAAGGTATAACTTTAGCCCAGGCTGGCCTTAAACTCAAGATGATCCTACTACCTCTGCCTCCTGAGTGCTGGAATTAAAGGCATGTGCCACCACACATGTGTTTTTGTTTTGTTTTGCTTATTTATTTTGGTTTTTTTGAGGTAGGGTCTCTAGCCCAGGCTGACCTGGAATTCACTATGTTGTCTCAGGCTGGTCTTACAGCAATCCTCCTACCTATGCCTCTAGGGTGCTGGGATTAAAGGCCTGTGCCACCAAGCCCTGCTGGTTTTTGTTCTTTTTTGGTTTTTTTCTAGGTAGGGTCTAGCCCAGGCTGACCTGGAATTCACTATGTATGTAGTCTCAGGGTGGCCTTGAACTCATGGTGATCCTCCTACCTCTGCCTCCGGAGTGCTGGGATTAAAGGCGTGCGCCACCACACCCATCTTTGGTTTTTGTTCTTTTGACACTGGATCTTGCTGTGTAGCCTAGGCTGGTCTTGAACTCCCAAATGCTGGGATCACAGGTGTGTGCTGCCACACCTAGTTTATCATTTTGTTTTATTGTGTGTTTTGCTGCTGGAGAGCCTGATGTGTACTAAGCACTTGCTCTACCACTGAGCTCTTTCTAGGAATAGGAATATAACCAGTTGATAGAGTATGTGCTGCTTAAGTTTAATGCTGAACTGCAAAGAAATGAAAGTCAGATAGGGTGAGAAAGCCAAAATAATAGATGTATCTGAAGGAATGATAGAGGGAAAATGCAAAAAGCATCTCTGTGAGGCTGAATTCAGACCTGGCTTCTGAAATCCAGCCATCTTCATTTGAAGGGAACTTATTGATACTTAATTTAGTGCCTGGCCTTGGCTGCATTACTTGGAATAAAGGCCTGTTTCATAGGCCGCTTTGTGAGATAGTACCTGTGTTGGGTTCTCACCAAGTGTCTGTCTGCTAAAATGAAGTTGTGAAGTTCTGGAAACTAAAAAAATTTTCTGGTCTTATAGATAGTTGAAGTATTGATAACACCAAGGAAATCTGTCACAGTTTGAAAAGATAAGCAAAGTTTGATTTCCAGACACTACAGAAAAAGAAGCAAAAATGGTAAGAAAAGTTTTTTTCTTTTTTCACAGATAACAATTTCATTTATATCAAGATGTTTGTAGCATTCCCCAGAAGCATTTGATTCTATTGGAATTTTATGTTAGACATCTTGGATTAATGTACAGTAAAACATGTAATTCAAATGCAGTAGTCCCCCCTTATCCCTGCTTTCACTTCCCGCGGTTTCAGTTACCTGTGGTCCAACACGGTCTGAGAATACCAAATCAAAATTTCCAGAAAGCAACAATTCATAAATTTTTAATTGCGCTCCGTCCCAATGCCTGCGTCATTCACATCACTTCATCTCATCACGTAGGCATTGTACCATCATCACTTCATCACCAGAAGAAGAAGGGTGAGTACAGCACAACAAGCTACCTTGAGAGAAGCCACACTCAACATACCTTACTGCAGCCTGCTAGAGTTGCTGGATTTGTGTTAGTGTTAAGCTCTTTCTCTGCCTAAATTACTAGCGAACTTTATCATACATACATATGTACAGGACAGAAACAGAATATTTTGGGTTTGGTACTGTCCACTGTTTGAGTCATCCAGTGGGGGTCTTGGAATGTGTACCCCGCAGATAAGGGGGGACTATTGTAGTATAGAAATCTATAATGTGCCCCATCATTCCTCCCATTACCTGGAGAGAACAACTAAGTTTGGTTGTGGAGTTGATAGCTTCAATGACAAGTGGCAGGTTGCTTTGTGTCTTTGCATCATTTTTAGCGTAGTTTTCACATTTCCAGCGTCCAATGAGAATTTTTGTGAATGATGATCGCCACGTGATGGCAAAGCATTCTTCAGTTTATCCAACACAAGAGGAGCTGGAGGCTGTGCAGAACATGGTGTCCCACACGGAGCGGGCTCTCAAAGCCGTATCTGACTGGATCGATGAGCAGGAGAAGGGCATTGGTGAGCTTGCAGAATCTGAAAATATGGATGCACCCACAGATGATGAGAGCAAAGAAGGGGCTGGGTAAGTTGGAGGCTGTGTGGTAAGGTTAGGCTCATGATCTCCTTGTAGCTCTTTTAGTGTTTTGTTTTTTGTTTTTCTAAGTAGGGTCTCGCTCTAGCCCAGGCTGACCTGTACCCCAGGTTTGCCTTGATCTTCTGATTCTCTTGCCTCTACCTGCCAAGTGCCACCTTGCCTGGTTCTTCTGTGTATGTATGTATTTACTTTGTGATAGGATCTCATATAGCCCAGGCTGGACTCAGGCTTATTGTGTAGCCAAAGATGGCCTTAAATTTACTTTGTGGCCCAGGGTGGCCTCAAACTCCTAGCAGTCCTCTCACCTTGCTGCCTCAGTGCTGGCATTAGAGGTGTTTCGATGTGGGCTGATAGCTCTTTCTAAAAAGTGCTAGCCTGGCTGGCTTCCCATTGAGCCTGACTTTTGTCTGTCCCTCAGGGAACAGAAGGCGGAACACATGACTAGGACCCTGAGGGGTGTGATGCGGGTTGGCCTGGTAGCCAAGGGTCTTCTGCTCAAGGGGGACTTGGATCTGGAGCTGGTTCTGCTATGTAAGGAGAAGCCCACGACTGCCCTTCTGGACAAGGTGGCCGACAACTTGGCCATCCAGCTCACTGTGAGTGACTACCACCAACATGCCAGATTCGGGGCTGGGGGCTGTGGAAAGAGGCCAGAGTTAAGGAAGGGCCTCTCTGTGCCCAGCGCTGGGACACAGGCTTCCACTTGAACTTCCTATGCCCATGCCTCCATAGGTAACACAAGTCACCATGTGCCAGATTGCACAGCACCAGGGTCATTTGATTTGTAATGTCACATATGGGCTTCATTGATCGGGAAGGACAGAGGAAAGAACTGAATCTTCCTCCATGAGTCAGACCTGGGCGTACTTAAAAATGGGTTCATCAGGTTAGAACTGTAGCTTAGCAGTAGAAGATCTGCCTTGCAGGTATGCAGCAAGAAAAGGAAAAAAGAAAAAAGGTTGGGTGTGGTGCCATGCCTGTATCCCAGCCTTAGAGAGACTGAGTCAGGAGTATTGCCACAAGTTCTAGGCCAGCCTGGACTATAGAGAGACCCTTTCTCAAAACCCTAATCATTGGTTACATTGTAAAAGTGATGGTCACTGGCATTTTGAACATTTACTAAATCAGACCTTAGGCCAGATGTGTGTTCTCTCTCCTGTATCTACCAGTCGTCTCACATAAATACCTCAGGATGGCTATGTCCACCTGATCCTCCTACCTCGGCCTCCCAGTTGTTGGGATTACAGACATGAGCCGTAGCATGTGACTGCCATGGACAGTTTCATGCTTGAGTGTCAGGAGCGATGTGACTGAAGTTCAGGGAAGCTGAGGAGTTTGGTCCCCAGCTGGGAAGTAGGAGATGGCAGAGCCTTAGTGTATGTATCACTGCCCTGTTTTTTCGTTTCCAGAATAGTGCTGGATTTATGCACAAGATGAGCAGAAACAAAGTAGCTTTTTTAATTAAGAGAAAGAGAATGGATGTACCAGGGCCTCCAGCTACTGCAAATGAACTCCAGACACATGCACCACCTTGTGCATCTGGCTTTATGTGGGTACTGGGGAATCAAACTTGGGTACTTCTGCTTTGCAGGCAAATGCCTTAACCGCTAAGCCATCTCCCCACCCCAAACTAGCTCCCCCCCCCCCTTAACTTTTCAAGCAGAGAGACAACGGGAGTGCCTGGGCTTCCATCCACTGTAGAGGAACTCCAGATAAATCTGAAGTTTGTGCATCTGGCTTTACGTGGGTACTGGGGAATCAAACCAGTTGTTAAATTTTGCAGGCAAGCGCCTTAACCACTGAGCCATCTCTCCTGCCCTAAAGTTAGCTTTTTTTTTTTTTTTGGTTTTTCGAGGTAGGGTCTCACTTTAGCCCAGGCTGACCTGGAATTCACTATGTAGTCTCAGGGTGGCCTTGAACTCATGGTGATCTTCCTACCATTGCCTCCCGAGTGCTGGGATTAAAGGCGTGCGCCACCATGCCCTGCTTTAAAGTTAGCTTTTAAGTGTTGTAAGTCACCCATGTAAATGTGCATTCCATCATTGAGCTGACAGTTTCAGATTTCATAATAGAGATGAGAGGAAAGATATGAAGTGAGTATAGAATGTTAGAAGAAACGCCTGGGGAACTATTATTTTGGTTTTTTGAGGTAGGGTCTCGCTCTAGTGCAGGCTGACCTGGAATTCCCTGTGTAGTCTTAGGGTGGCCTTGAACTCACAGCAATCTTCCTACCTCTGCCTCCTGAGTGCTGGGAATAAAGGCGTGAGTCACTACACCACCTTTCTCTTTTTTTTTTTTTAAAGTAGAAGCTTCCTATCTTACCTTCTCAAATGCTTGGGATTAAAGGCGTGCATCACCATGCCTGGTTAGAATGTTTTGTGTGTTTTTTTAAACTTATTTCCTTCTCTCTTTTTTAATATTTATTCGAGACAAAGAGGGAGGGAGGAAGGGAGAGAGAATGGTTGCACCAGGGCCTCCAGCCACTGCAAAGGAACTCCACATACATGTGCTGCATCTGGCTTTGTGTGGGTACTGGGGAATCAAACTTGGGTGCTTCTGTTTTGCAGGCAAATGTCTTAACTGATAAGCCATCTCTCCAGCCCTAGAATGATTTTTCTTTGTGGTAATTGACAGTTAATAGCAACTCTGTGTTTTATGTGAATCAAACCAATGTAAATATTACTAAAGGAAGAACCTTTATGACCAACGAGGATATAGGGATAGGGCTGTATGTAACTCAGTAAAGCACATGTTTGTATACCTGTAACACATTTAAAGGCCCTGGATTTCATTGCTAACAAAAAGGAGGGGACATTCTGTCTGTCTGTCTGAGAGAAGCAGAGAGAAAGGCAGATAGAGAGAATGGGCATGCCAGGGCCTCCTGCCACTGCAAACAAACTCCAGACACATGCGCTACTTTTTGCTTCTGGCTTTTCATGGGTACTAGGGAATTGAACCTGGGCCCTCACTCAGGCTTTGCAAGCTGGTGCCTTAAACTGTTGAGCCATATCTCCAGCCCAATGTTTTAAATTTTTAATTAGTGGTTTTCAACAGGTGATTTACCCACTCCCCACCTACCTTTGAGACATTTGGTAGTCTGGAGAGAAGAGGAGGGGTGTGGATGCTATTGTACCAAGGGTCATCAGGCCTAGAAGGCTAATTGTGCTGGGGTTGAGAAAACCTAGTTGTCTTCTCTACAACAAAGTTTCAAAAACAGCATAAAAAGCTTGCTTTGTAAGCCGGGCATTTGGGAGGCAGAGGTAGAAGGATTGCCATGAGTTCAAGGCCATCCTGAGACTACATAGTGAATTCCAGGTCAGCCTGGACTAGAGCAAGACCCTACCTCAATAAACAACAACAACAACAAAAAAGGTTGCTTTGTAAGAGTGGTTAGGAGTTTGCGCAGTTGGCAAACTGCCACAGAAATTTGAAAACTTAAGTCCCCAACACCTATGGAAATGATAGGCAAGTGTGGTGGCACACCTGTGATCCCAGCACTGGGGAGGCAGAGACAGGGTGATCCGTAGGGCAGGCTAGCTGAATCTGTTTCCATAAATAAGAGAGTAGTCAGAGGAAACATTTGGTGTTAGCCTTTGGCCTAGACCCCACACACAAAGTCAAACTTTTAAAAGTTAGGTGCTCGCTTCGGCAGCACATATACTAAAATTGGAACGATACAGAGAAGATTAGCATGGCCCCTGCGCAAGGATGACACGCAAATTCGTGAAGCGTTCCATATTTAAAAAAAAAAAAAAGTTAGACTGTCCTTATAGACATGCATTTGCATCAACTACATGCATCGTTGTTTTCAGCTTGTTTGTACTCATGATTTTTGGTTTGGGAATTTCTTTTGTTTTCATGTACTTTTCTTCCATGCTGTCTGATAGCTGCTTTTTGTATTGGCCAGAGACCCACTCTGCTACAGGTTCTGTACTTGCCACACAGTGTCTAGTTGTCATGTCCTCCCACCTCATGGCATGGGCATGTAAAGTTAGAGTCTTCATCTTGAGCACTTGGGATGGTGTACTTTGGAGGCTGAGGCAGGGGATCACCAAGACCCTACCTTGAAAAAACAAACCAATTTTTTTAAAAAAGATTTTTTTTTTCTTTTCATTTTGTGAGACACAGTCTTACCGGGCGTGGTGGCGCACGCCTTTAATCCCAGCACTTGGGAGGCAGAGATAGGAGGATCACCATGAGTTCAAGGCCACCCTGAGACTACAGAGTGAATTCCAGGTCAGCCTGGGCCAGAGTGAAACCCTACCTCAAAAAACAAAAAAAAAAAAAGAGAGAGAGAAAGAGAGAGAGAGAGACACAGTCTTGCTGTAGCCCAGGCTTGTCTGGAATTCACTATGTAGTCTCAGTTTGGTCACAAACTCTGGATGATCCTCCTACCTCTGCTTCCAAGTGCTGGGATTAAAGGCATGTGCCACCATGCCCAGCTCACTCCCATCCCCAGGGAACAAGACTGTTTTGTTGCCCTGAGTGGCCTTGAAATGAGACAATCCTCCTGCTTCAGCTAGTTACTTTTTTGGAGTTATGAGCCACCACATCCAGCCCCTTTACATTTAATGTTCCCGGTAGAAATGACTTCTTTGGGGCTGGAGAGAGAGCTCAGCTGTTATGTCAGTTGCCTGCAATGCCTAACAAACTGGGTTTGATTCCCCAGTTTCCATGTAAACCCAGATGCACAAAATAGCATATGCATCTGGATTTGCTGGAGGCCATGGAGTGTCCATCTGCTCTGCTCTGCTCTCTATAAATAAGTTAATTAATTATATTTGCGAGACCCTACCTCAAAAAACTTAAAAAAAAAAAAAACTTCTTTGGCTAGTTAGAGCCTCCTCCCTGGAATTCCCACAAAATGCCCTCCACTGGTAGAGGGACGACCTGAGACACCCTGAGAAGGTGACCTTTGCTTCAAAAATTAGTGGAGCTAGTCAGTTCTTGACAATGTTGCAGAGAAGGTGTTTTGAAAGCTACCTTTTCCCCCTCCCCCCAGACTGTAACAGAAGACAAGTATGAAATTCTCCAATCTGTGGATGACGCTGCGATTGTGATAAAAAACACAAAAGAGCCCCCGCTGTCCCTGACCATCCACCTGACGTCCCCTGTGGTCAGAGAAGAGATGGAGAAAGTGTTAGCTGGAGGTAGGGAGGCCGAGACAGGCCCACAGGATCTTGAACACTTGGTGTTCCCTCATTGCTCAAATGTGCTATTCAGTTTTAGACTGCTTTGATGAGAGGGTATTGGTATAGCTCCGACTGCCTTTACTCTGAATTTATTTATCCCCTTGGCCTTGAGCTCTTGGGATTTTGACCAAATGGTGGCACTAAAAGTGAGTAGCACTTTTCATAGGAATTTTTGCACCATTTTGTTTCTCTTGTTCCTTGAATGTTCTTGAACATAAATGTTAAAACTTGTTTCCCTGTTGAACCATTCTCTGGCCTTGGAAAAGTGTGTCCCCTGGTAATTGTCAAGTTCTATAATCATTCCCAACCAGATGGCTTCTGCATGAACATCACGTAGGAGTTGTGAGGTCAGCTTGCATTGTAGCAGAACTGAAGGTGTCCTCTGCCTTTGACACTGGTTAGCTGTGGCTCTTTTAGGCTGAGAGCTGAGGCGCAGAGTATTGGATAAGGTTTTAACCATTTTGTGATTTTCCAATTGAATCTTTGCACCTCAGTTGCTAAGTTTATACTGCCTCCACAATTCATGGTCTACCTTTGGCTTCCTAGGCCTTGTGTCAGGCCTTATCCAAATCCCTGGTAGACGGCAGAGCAGACAGACACCGCAGTTTCACTGCAGTGGAAGCTGACATGGTGCCCTTCCTACAGTCTGCTGATTCCCTTTGGCACATGTATCTGATGCCAGTGACCAAAGCCCTTATAGCTTATCCATTTAGGGACGCTGGACCTTTGACCAACAGGACTCTCTCTGTCAAGGGCTGGGGCCAGGGTCGTCCCGCCCACCGGGCGGAGGTGGTCCCCTGTACCGCAGGCAGATGGCTGTGCGGATGACTATTTGTGGGAAGCAGAGAGGGAGTTCATTTCCACTCCCCCCACCTCTTTTTTGGTTTTCCTATTGCAAATTCTAGCCTAGCTAATTTATGGGGAGGAAGCAAGGGAATTGCCTATTAGAAGATAGGATCCACCTATCTTTTCCCCTTCCCCATGGATTATTCCTTCTGTAATAACTTCCGTTTTTGATTTTTTTT
>PVHP010014546.1:0-38908 GCA_004024765.1 Zapus hudsonius | reverse complement strand
CCCTGAACATGCTCACACCAGAAGGGAGATTTAGAGACTTTCAGAGATAAATAAGGGCTGTAGGAGATGGCTCAGTGGCTAAGGGCACTTGCTTGCAAAGCCTGCTGGCCCAGATCCAATTGCCCAGCCAGACAGGTATTCATTTGCAGCAGCAAGAGACCCTGGCACACACACACAGTAAATAAATATTTTTCTAAAAGTTAAATGAATAGTGCTTAAAATGATTGGCATGTATTTGGCTAACTCTAGATAAGCCAAACAATAGGTGTGCCTTATGCCCCTCCCACAGAGGTACTGGAGCCTTGTGACCCCACAGTGAATGGATGGGGGTGGGGAGAGGGAACAGAAGAGTACGACCCATTAGGAATGTGACCACTATGTTCATACAGTAAAGTTCGTAGTCAATAAATACAATAAAAGTCACTGTGCCTTAGTGCTCCGTGGTCATGGTGACTGGGAAGGAAAGAAGTCACCCTTCCCTCCAGGAGCCAGAAGATGGGGATGTCCGATCACCACAGCGGCTCCTCATTGCAAAATGAAAGGCTTTTAGTTGAGGGGGAGCTCAACACGGACCTGCTAGATCTAGAAATCTCTGCAGAGGGAGAGAGCGTAAAGTTGGCCTTGGAGGGTGGAATTTAGTTAGATAGAGTAGTAAAGCATACTATGAAGTATTTAGTGGAATAATTTTGGCAAAAGCAGAGAGGTGAGAATAAGCTGGGGTGTTTAGTAGGCCCAGAGATTTTGACTGAGCAGGTAAGGTTAGAAAATCAGGTGAAATCCCAGGGAAAATGCTTAGCTGTGGCAGTTTCGTTTGTCTGTCTTGTTTACTGGCTGGGCGTGGTTGTTTCCTGAGAAGCAGACGTCTAAGCTTGATGGACATGAGACTAGGCCTTTCTTACACTCAGAATGTTGGCTTATTAAGAGAGGCTGCTGTGGGCTTATCTGTCCTTGAGATAAGGCGTGTCCCTTAAAGTCTTAATGATAAAATGGGCAAAAACCACTTTATTTGGCTTTCCATCAAGAAGAACCCTCAATTAGGCCAACATTTTGAGTCCCACTGAGGCTATAATCAGGTGGTTCTCGAATCTCAGTGAAGGACTGAAATGTTTAGAATAATTCTACCTAACTGGATTCAAAGCTAGTTTGCGGCAATATTAACCAGAATATGGCTTCTAACTATGAAGGTAAATAAATCCTCCACAAATGAGCGATTCAGCGTAAAAGTCAATCCCTTCAGTGCTGGTAGTTTAAACCCAGAGAGCAGCCCACTGCGGCTCTACGTCCTACCGAGCGAAGAGGGCTGGTGCTGAAGCAAGGTCTTGATTAGCCCAGGCTGGCCCAGGCCTCAGCTCCTAGCAGGCAGTCCTCCTGGGTCAGCTTCTCGGGCACCCGCCGTGCCCAGAGGCTGAAGTGTTTGATTCATCAGCTTACTTTCTGTTTGTTTCCTGGGTTACTTTTCAGCAAATTCCGCTTAATTCAAGATTTATTCAAATACATAGTCATTCTCGCAGAGCAAAGTGAGAATGGAAGTTGGGAAATAAGGTGCTACTGACTGTTTTTCTCTAAATGGCAGCTCAGTTCTTCCCGAGTCCTGTAACTTTCTTCTTAAAATATGTGCTTTTAATTTTTAAAGTGATTCAGTACAGGAGAGCAGGTGGTTGTTTCACTCAAATGTTCAGGCAGGAGCTGTGACATGCTCCCTTTCCATGGCGTGGTTTTCATATGTATGATTCCCAGCGAGGTCAAGGCGAAGCCTGTTACATTCTGCATCGAGGCTGTAGCTTTCACTTTATTTTGGGCTTAGCAGAAGCAATGCTTATTTCCTCATCAGGAAAGAACAATTAACCAGCTCATTAATTAGATCCTGTTTATATTTTTAATTTTTAAATTTACTTGAAACAAAGTTTCTCATTGTGGGACTTAACTCTCGTCAGCAGTGGATGAGGCACTAATAAATCTTCTATACTGTCAAAGACTATATATTTAAATAAGCTAATAAATATCCTTTATAACATAAGAATTTAAATAAGTACATAGAATATATATGTTATATAATTTTGTAATTGTTCTCTTACTTTGGACAGTAACTATGTTTCAGCCATTGAGGTACACTCATATTTTATAAAGCTTTAGTGCTTATTAATTAAATATATGCCTTCATTTTAATTTAATTTTCATGAGTTTATTGTATTAATATAGTTTTACACATTGTAAGGATTGCCAGAGTGCTGGGAAGATGGCTCAGGGATTAAAAGCACTTACTCACAAAGCATGACAGGTCCCCAGTGTCCGCATAAAGCCAGATACATGAAGTGGTGCAAAAATCCAGAGTTTGTTTGCAGTGGCGAGAGACCCTGGTGCGCCCAATACACACACCCTCTCTCTTAAATGAATAAATAACATACAAAAAGTGGGGAGGGAGGGAGGGAGGGAGGGAGGGCTGGAAATCTGTCTCAGTTGGCCGTGCTTCCCTAGCACTGCCCTTGAATTCAAGCCCCAACACCACAAAAAACAGAATTGCCAGAGACCTTGTTTACGGAGAACTCAGTTGAAATCAGTAAGTCCAGATTTAAGATGTTAATTCAGCTTCACACATACCTGTGACTTAGGATCCTAACACTTTGAATCGAAGCTGTCTTTGTTTTGTAGAAATAGCATTAGACTTAAAATACCTAATTGCTAATTAAAAATAGGTTTGGATGATTATATTTAAAACTTGGTGACTTGACTAGAGTGGATCAAGTTTCTTTGCTCTGACAGTTAAATATTTCCTGCTTTTAAATATTTTAGGTTGTTGCTCAGATGATGTGGTTGATGGATCATATTTTCAAGTACACGAACTTTGGGATTGTTTCTCTGATACACGGAGACTTCTTTATAAGACAGGTAAGTGGTGAGCATTGGTCTTGAGTGGTCAGACTGGCCAAGCTGACTCTTAATTATGAGAAGGGCCTGGCACACCGATTACAATAAATACCGCCAGCCCTCATGTCTGCGGGCACTTCCTCAGACCCCTTTTCCTTGAACATTTATTTCAGGTTGAATTTCAGTATCCGTGAATACACAGCAAAGCCCTTACAATGCATTTATCAAGCACTTGCCACCTTCCCTGTCTTTACATATTAGTTGCTGGGCAGTTGTGTGAGGGAGTACTTGAGGTCGTACATGTAAAGCACTCAGAACATTTCATCCTGACCCCCGTTACCCCCAACTATCCCACCGCTGTTTACTTACAATGCCATTTATGCGGTACAGAAGATATCCTATTAAATAAGTAAATAAATAAAATGATAATTAGGAAATGGAGCCAAGCGTGGTAGTGCATGCCTGACATCCTAGTACCCAGGAGCCAGAGGCAGGAAGATCAGGCGTTTGAGGCCAGCCTCAGCTGCATTGTGGATTCAAGGCCGGCATGATTACATGAGACTCTGTCCTGAAATGATGATGAGATGACGATGGGAATAAATGTTTTGAGAAATCATAATAGGAAAAGTGTAGCTAGCAGAATTCTGTGAATCCAGGAAAACTTAGAGGAGATGATTCTTGCATGACTTTTCTAAAGAGCAGATCTGGAATGGTGGTGAAAGATAAACTGGGAAGGGTTCCCAAGTACGAGGAACAGTTTGGTGTAAGAAAAAGAATCTGGGGGCTGGGGAGATGGCTCAGTGGTCAAAGTGCTTGCTTCCAAAGCCTAACGGCCTGGGTTCAATTCCCCAGTACCCTGGACTTTGTTTACAGGGGCAAGAGGCCCTGGCACACCCATTTTGTCTCTCTCTCCTTGCACATAAATAAAGATAAAATAAAGACTCTCCTTCAGTCTTCTCCAGTCAGCCTACATTTCGGAATTTCCCTCTCATGCACCACTATCGCACACATTTCATCTAAAGGGGAAAATATGTCAGTGTTTCTGCGTGTCGATGCTGTGCTTGGAGTTTATATACTTAGTACCTTCACCTTGGATTGTGCAGCTTCTGCACATAAATACTTAGTGAGAACCTCACACTTTCAGAAGTCAGCTGGAAGCAAGGAGAGAACTCTGAGCTCTGAAAACGGCTGTCAAAGGCACATCCACAGTGCTCTGCAGTTTTATGTGCAGGACATGTTTTTATTTCCACGTGCTAGGAACACCCTCGGTTTATGGAGAGCCTGCGGAAGAAGTGGGGATTGGCCACAGGATCAGGACAAATCGCCAGCGCAGAGCAGAGCAATGAACGGGCTAGCGTCTCCGAAAGCTCGGCAGCTGAGGCAGGGAGCTCGTTGAGTTTGTTCCATGAGACCCAGGAGGTTACTGATTCAGAGTGCAGCATAATGGCTGATGCTACAGATGGTTCTTTGACATCACGAAGAGGCTGAATTACCCATGTGCTTTGGGGGAGATGAAAAACGATGTATTCCAGTTTCTATGAAAGTTTTGGCTGATAAAGACTTTTTCTTGGTTATCTGCACAGTCATTTCTTTTTTGTTTGTTTGTTTTTTGTTTTTTCAAGGTAGGGTCTCGCTCTAGCCCAGGCTGACCTGGAATTCACTATGTAGTCTCAGGGTGGCCTCAAACTCACAGCAATTCTCCTACCTCTGCCTCCCAAGTGCTGGGATTAAAGGCGTGCGCCACCACGCCCGGCTCTGCACAGTCATTTCTGAAGAGCAACATTTCCCCTGTTAGATTAATAATAAAAAAATCCATAATATGGAGGTGGGTAGAAGAGAAAAGTATTAAATTGATTTTTTTAATCTCTTGGGATTTTGTTAGTAGGCCATTTGGGACAAACTCCTCCAAGAATAGTAAAAAGATATTACATGTAGTCTCAGGAACACAGAGCTATCTGAGTCATCAGAATTCAGTTCAGTAAGCTGGGAAGAAAACGTGTCCTTGCTTCACACGGGGGCTTTGTCACTGTTGTCACTGTGTTGGCTGGACGTTAGCAGATGGGTCACACTAAGCCAAGAGCTCGCGCGATACTCAGCTGTAGGTTTGGGGCCTTGCTGTAAATTTGTCTGGCTGCCTGTTTTCCTTCTTCAAGCCCTGTTCTTTCTTCTTTGCCTCACAAGCAGACCTGGTCCTTCCGAATGCTTTGCTGGCAGCGCCTGCGCCTGCTCAGCATACATCCATGTGCACGTGTGTGTGCATATATGCACAGCACACACATACCAAGAAACTAGCCAGTGATTTTTGCATCTAAAAGTCTTTTGGGATTTTTTGAGGTAGTGTCTCACTCTAACCCAGGCTGACCAGGAACGCACACTTTAGACTGGCCTCAACTCACAGTGATCCTTCTACCTCCCCTCCCAAGTGCTGGGGTTAAAGGTGTGCGCCACCTCGCCCGCCCGTCTGCATCTAAAATTCTTCACTGTGCGCAAGGCCTTTTTTGTTTGATCTCCTTCTGCAGTTTCACCCCCTGTCACTGACATCCGCCTCATTCAGCCACGCTGTATGGGCTGTTCACCTCAAGGATGTTTCCTTCCCACCTCTGGGCCTGTGTCCCTTTCTTTTTTTTTTTTTTAATATTTTATTTATTCATTTTCAAGGAGAGAGAGAGAGAGAGAGAGAGAGCGCGAGCGCACCAGGGCCACCACCTTGTGGGTCTGGCTCATGTGGGTACTGGGGAATTGAACCTGGGGCTTTAGACACTGGAGGCAAGTGCCTTAACCGCTGAGCCATCTCTCCAGCCCCTGTGTCCCTTTCTGCTCCTGTCATTGGGAACCTCTCGTCATGTGGCTTACTCTCTCATTGTGAGCTCTCCTGGCCCTCGCTCTCCTTACCCTTTCTTCACAGCACCCCACCTGTGCTTTACCCCACACTCACCACCTCCCCAGGGTTCCAGAGCCTCTAACTGTGCCCGGCCAGTAGTAGACACTTGGCATGTGACCACCAAATTGGTGGATTGCTTCCTTTGGAAAGAATTTGTTTATATAAATGCTAACAACTTCTCTCTTTCCATCACAGGGTCAAAGTGTGTGTGGGGGGTGCTGTGGGGAGAAGTCACTGTCCTCTCTGTGGTTGGAGTTTAACTTCCTCTGGCACTGCCACCTCAGCTGGCCTGTCCTCACTCTACCTTCCAGGGAAAGGCCCATCGTGACCACCAGCTGCTGGTTCTCAAGAGGCACCTGGAACAGAGTTACAGGAGCAGAGATCGGAAGTGGATCGTTCTGTTTCCCGAGGGGGGCTTCCTCAGGAAGAGGAGAGAAACAAGCCAGGCATTTGCCAAGAAAAACAACTTGCCATTTCTGAAGCATGTCACTTTGCCCCGGTTTGGGGCAACAAAGATTATTTTGAATGCACTTGTAGCACGACAGGAAAACGGAAGCCCAGCCGGAGGAGACTGCAGAGAATCAGGTAGGCTGGCTTAGCACCTCTCGGCTCGTTCCAGGTTCAAGTGCTGCGGAACTCCAGAAGGCAGCCCTCAGTTCTTCCTCTTTGTCTGGACGAAAGCAGGCATGCTTACAATAACTGAGTCAAATAGTACAGAAGTGTATGAAAGTAGGCATGTCTTTCCTTGCCTACCTGTTCTTACTCAGGATAACTCCTGCTGTAATTATATATATTATTTCTCCTTTATCAGGTTTAGAAGGATTTTGTTCACTTTAAGTGAGAATAGATTTGCTTTTAAAAATATTTTTATTTATTTGCAAGGAGAGTGAGTGAGTATTGACATGCCAGAGCCTCTTGCGGCTACAAACGAGCTCCAGATGCATGCACCACTTTGTGCATCTGGATTTATGTGGGTGCTGGGGAATTGAACCCAGGCTTGCAGGCTTTGTAAGCAAGCGCCTTTTAACTGCTGAGTCATCTCCCCAGCCCCTAAATTTGCTTTTAATTAGAGAATAAATTTAATGTAGCTTAGCAGTATTTATTAAGATTCTTAAAATGTCAATAAATGACTCAGTTATTCACTGCAAATAACATGTATCAAAAGGAAATGAACTGAACCTGGTGTGGTGGCTCACACTGTAGTCTCAGCACTGGGGAGCCTGAGATGGGAAGACCATCAGGAGTTTTAGGCCAGCCTGAGCTACAAAGTGAGACCTGATCTCAAAAACAAAGTGCTAACAAAAAGGAAATACTCTGAATACAGACATAGCCGTGTAGTGTCCAGGTAAAATACTTAGGCACGATGGCTTATACCTGTGATCCCAGCACTGGGGAGGTGATGACCAGGATCCCAGACTTATTGGCCACCCAGTCAGGCAGCTGAGAGACTGTCTCATAGGTGGAGGTCAGCATTCCTGAACAGTGACACCGAGGCTGTCCTTGGTCTCCACACGCATGTTTACCCATGTTACACCTGTACTCATGCGCACATACATCACACACACTCAGCAAAATGAAAGGAAAAAAGGGAAGGGAAAGACACACACGTCAGCAAGGGTTATTTCTCAGTCGTAACATTGTGGGTGATTTTCTTCATTTATTAATACTTCTCTGAATGTTACAGCTTTTTAAAATAATGAATCCATATTACTCATATGACCAGTAAGCAGCTCGCAAAGATATGACTGTCTTTGGGCCTGCCAAAGGGTCAAGTTTTAAAGAAGAGATTCTTGCTGTCAGCACAGCAACTGTTCTGAGCAAGTCGGTCCAAGCACTGCAGCTAGGAAAGAAACCCACAGTCTCTCTCTCTCATGGCACTCTGCTGCTTTCTAAATAAAATAAGGTGGAAATGTCTGGCATTCAACATTCCCGTAGGGCCGTGAAGAGCAGGTAGAGAGAACTCCCATTGCACCGAGGCTCTCCTTGCATGCATTTTTCCCACGGCTGCTTGGGAGGCAGCTTTCTTGATCTTTCATCTATTAAAAAGGCAAATTGAAAGAGTCTTTTAATAGAAAAGCAAAGTTCAGAGCAGCTTCACTGCTGGAGACACTGGCGATGTGAGCCATACCTGAGCCGAAGACAGTCTTCCCAACAGAATTAGAAAGACACGCATGTGAGGTCACCACCGCTGCACCCATGGCCCTGAGAGCAACAATTGTTATTGATAACCAAAGACATTTATTGTTGTTTATCTTAGTTAGGCCAGGTGTGGTGGTGCATGCTTTTCCATCCCAGCACTTGGGAGGCCCAGATAGGAGGATCACCGTGAGTGCCAGGTTAGCCTGGAAAGCACACACATACTAAAAATACAAAAAGGAAAAAAACAACAGGCTGGGTGTGGTGACGCACACCTTTGATCCCTGTGCTTGGGAGGCAGAGGTAGCCTGAGACCACATAGTGAATTCCAGGTTTGCTACCTTCAGAAGACAGCAACACCAAAGTCATCAGAATATCTGAAAAACGGACTGTTTTCGCCTGTGTTTTGGTTGCTGCATCTTACTTTCCCTGGCGTTCACGCTCACTAGTGTTTTATCCGTGCATCCATGTTTTGTGCTTGTTTTGATGTATGCTCCATGCACATGTCAGAATTCAGTCCTGCCTGATGAAAGGACTGGGATCCTCGCTCTTCACTACCACGTGGAGCTCTGAGGGGTTCTCCTTTCATCGTGGAAGCCGGCTCAGAGAGCTTACAGCGGCTTCCATACACTCCCTGGCTGGGCTCCGGGCTCGGCACTGCTTTCTCTACCACATCGGCCTTCTCACTCTGTCCTTTCTCGCCACATAATAACAGTCCGTCTTGTGTGTTTTTTCAATGCATTTCAGAGTAATTAGTATACTTTACCTATAACCAATTCACTGCTACTTTGTTAATTTTTTTACACGAACTCTTTTCTTTAAGCAGCATTAAAAATATTTAACTTATTCGCAAGCAGAAAGATACATAGAGAGAGTATGGGCACTCCAGGGCCTCCTGCCACGGCAAATGTCCCCCAGACGCATGCGCCACTTTGTGCATCTGGCTTATGTGGGCACTGGGGAATTGAATCCTGGTTGTTAGGTTATGTAGGCAAGCGCCTTGACCACTGAGCAATCGCCCCAGTCCTAGCAGTATTTTTTTAAAGACAGAGTCTTATGTAGTCCAGGCTGTCTCACTTGCTATGTAGCTGAGGATAACCTTGAATTTCTGGTCCACGTGCCCCTATGTCCCGAGGACTAGGCAGGCTTGCAGGCACAAACCTCCACTGGTTTTCATTCGGTGTCTAAAGATGGAACCCAGGGTTTCAGGCAGGCCAGGTAAGTGCTCTACCCGCTGAGCTATAGCCTCACCCTTTTTTTGTTATTTTGATCTGGCAGGGCAGGAGGACAGAACCCCTATCCACTGTTACAGTGGTGGTCAGCCATCACTCCTTCTGAGGGCAGGGCAGGTGGTGGCTACTGTACTTTATGCAACTCCTACTAAAAAAAGAAAAGCAACCAGCACTGATGTCTGCCTAAAATGTTTAATTTCATTGGCATGTTCCAATGACTATTATAAGTCTTGTTTTTTTGTAATATGTAATATGTTTAGTAAATGGTTTAGTTTTGAAGTAAATCTGCTTTTGCTTTTTGTGATATTTTACCTTCTGATCTTTCTGTAGGTCAGTTTTTTTAATAGTAGTAATAAAATATAAATAGAATTGAGTGGCCCTGTGTTGTAAGTAGCTGTGTGCTTATATCTGCTTTGAAGCTTGTCCACTTTATAATGTTTATCCGAAGTACATCGTAAACAGCACCACAGCTAATCTGTTTCTTCATCGCTAAGCTTTGCTACTTGGGTTTTCTTACTGTAATTTGCTGTAGATAATATAAAACCTGATCCAACTTGTCATTTTTTTTTCTTTACTCACAGAGTGCAAATCAAAAGGCCTCCAGTGGGTAATAGATACAACCATAGCTTATCCCAAAGCTGAACCTCTAGACATTCAAACCTGGATCCTTGGATACAGGAAACCGACAGTCACTCATGTTCATTACAGGTAAGAATTCCGTTTTAGAACTTGAATGCACCCAGCAGTACCGCTTTGGGGGCTGTTTTAATGTTTAATCTTTAACCAGACAGTGGAAATTTTGGCACAATTTGTGTTTATAGGGAATAAAAGTTATTCTTATACTGCATTTTTACTATGGAAATGTCATTGAAAGTAGTTTTTTAAATGAGTGATAGAGATTTCTAAAATCGATGCTCTACAGGTACCATGATTGTTCAGTTGTCAAATGCTCTTAAGAAAAGCAACGTGGGCTGGAGAGATGCTCACTGGTTAAAGGCACTTGCTTGCAAAGCCTGACAGCCAGGGTTTGTTTCCCCAGTGCCCACATAAAGCCAGATGCACAAAGTGGCACATGCTCTGGACCTCGTTTACAGTGGTGAGAGGCCCTGGCATGCCCACTCATTTTCGTTTTTCCTCTCTGCTTGCAAAGGAATTAATAAAATAAAGTAAATATATTCCTGATCCTCTGGCCTCCACCTTCCAAGTGGATTATAGTAAATATGCACCACCATGCCTGGCTGAGTTGTTTACTTTAAAAAAAGAAGAAGAAAAGAAACATAAGTGAACATCAAGGATGAATACTTGATCGTGTGGGTTAAACAGATATGTATCAGTAAAAATGAAACTTTTTCAAAATGGTTGATTACATAAAGTTTTCTCAATGAGTAAATTGATAATTTAGTTATGAGTTACACTTAAATTTTTTTTTTAAGGTAGGGTCTCACTCTAGCCCAAGCTGACCTGGAACTGACTCTGTGGTCCCAGGCTGGCCTCAAACTCACAGTGATCCTCCTGCCTCTGCCTTCCGAGTGGTGGGATTAAAGGAGTATACCACCACGCCCAGTTTATACTTACAAAATTTTAATCTTACTAGTCCTATATCTGTTGTATTTGGAACATTAAAAACATTTGTTGAGTATTCTGTGCTAGCTTCTTGAGATTATTTTCATGTAGTTTTGAAAAATTCTTTATTTGCAAGCAGAGAGAGAGAGAGAGAGAGAATGGGCTCTAGGCCTCCTGACACTGCAAACGAACTTCAGATGCATGTGTCACTTTGTGCATCTGGCTTTATGTGGGTACTGGGGAATAGAACCTAGGTTGTTAGGCTATAGGGAAGCACCTTAACTGCTGAGTCATCTCTCTAGCCTTCATGTAGTTTTTTAAAAATATTTTATTTTTTTAGAGACAGAGAAAAAGAGGTAGACAGAGTGTTTCAGTCAGCTTTCTAGTTGCTGCGCAGAAAGAACCCAAACAAAAGCGGCTTGTGGAGGAATGGGTTTATTTGGCTTACGGACTCGAGGGGAGACTCCATCCTGGCAGGGAAAACGATGGCATGAGCAGAGGGGTGGACATCACCTCTGCCACAGCACTGGAAATAGCCGCAGAAAGGTGTGCCAAACACTGGCAAGGGGAACCCAGTTTATAATCCCCATAAGCCTGCCCCCAACAACACAGCTCCAGCGAGGTTCTAATTCCCAAACTTCCATCAGCTGGGGATCGAGCATTTAGAACACATTCATTTGTTTGTTTGGGATACCTGGATTAAACCATGACACACACACACACACACACACACACACACACACACACACACAGAGAGAGAGAGAGAGAGAGAGAGAGAGAGAGAGAGAGAGACTCAATCAGGCTTTGCAAGCAAGCATCTTTAACTGCTGAGCCATCTCATCTCTCTAAGCCCTCGTAGTTTTTTTTTTTTTTAAGCCCTCGTAGTTTTTTGAGGAGAGTTTCATGTGAGTGTCTGAAGGTATTTACATTAAAGCATGCCACTGTTGAGTACTATGTAGACTTGTCATTCTTTAAACCATTTAGCTTTACTGTCCTTGTCAGAGACTCAACACCTAGCTACTGACTTAGAAATGTATGGAGTGTCCCCAGATCAGAGTTGCATACAGGCCCCTCTAGACAGAGAGAAAGCACATTTCCAGATGTGTTTCACAGGATTTTGTCAGCATTCTACATGTATAGATTTGTGAGAATTTGCGGTTTATAGGGTTGTTTTGTTTTGTTTTTGATGCATGAGGGGTTACTATAAAATTAAGGTTGATTTTAGTGTGTGATGTCAGTCGGCTAAACGAGGAAGTTCATGTGTAAGGTAGGAATGTCATTGATGACTGTTCTGACTCCACTTCACAAAGATTGTGTATTTTACCTTCAGCCTTGCACACTTACGATGTACAGGTGATGTGTAGGCTCTGGACACATTTCTCTAGTAACAGTTTGCTTTCATATATATACATAAAACATATTTTGCCTTAAGTATGTTTCTAACAATCTAACAAAAAGGGCCACTCTGAGCCTGGTGAGGTAGCACACGCCTTTAATCCCACCCTTTAAAATTTCTTAAATTTTAAAAAACTTTTTGACAGCTTCTATAAGTATAAACAATAAACCATGATAATTCCCACCCACGATTTTCCTCCCAAATGCCTCCTCCATCGAATTCCTTCTTTTCAGTTAGTCTTCTGCTTTGATGTCATCATCTTTCCTCCTATTACAAAGGTCCTGTGAGGTCATGAATATCAAGGCCGTTTTGTGTCTGGAAGATGGCATTGTAAGCACTCCTCCCCTTCCTTTGGCTCTTACATTCTTTCCATCACCTCTTCCGCAAGGACCCTGAGCCTTGGGCGGTGTGATAGATGTCCCGGTGCTGAACACTCCCCTGTCACTTCTTCTCAGCACTGTGATGACCTTTGAGTCACTCCAGTGGTCTCCACCGTCTGAAAAGAGAAGCTTCTCTAGCCAAAAGTGAGAGTAGCATGAATATATGGGTATAAACATACAAGAGTTCGTAGAGGGCAATTTGGTGGCAAAATTTATGCACTAGCCAGACAACCGCAGGCAATAGATACTCCCCTAGCCACCCTCCTTCCCAAGAGAGTGTAATAGAAATACTGTCACTACTTTTCCATTATAATCCTGAGACGTGACATGTGACAGTCACAAAGTCATCATTCCATTCTGCGCAGCGCTGATCACACGCCATTCAGAGTACCTCCTGCATTTGCCATTTCAAAAGAAATAATAGATTATTGAAAGAGCTAAAAAAAAAAATAAACCCTAGAACACTAATACTGCTTAAAAGCGTCACTTTGGATCAAGCCTAGGCTAATTTGGAGGTGTTAATAACTGTTCTAAGAGAACATCCTCGGGAGAGGAGCACAGACTGTAAGTGCCAGGGCTGTGGTAAGTGTCTGTGGACTTGAGCTTCTCTTGTCATTTCACACCTTGCAGCATAGCATCGAGGTTATTAGAATGGGCGTTTTAGACTCTAGAATTCTGTACTGATCGCTTGTGTTAACTTTGAAAGAAGCCCTCCTTCCTTCCAGGACGAGTCCTCTGCGTCAGTTCACTTCTTTGCTGGTGTTGATTTTAGTGTTTTTGGAAGAAGTAGACCTTGCATGTGCATCCTACCTCTAGAGTGCCCACCACACAGATGAGCAGGAGCCCTGCCCAGTGCGCACAGGGAACTTTGGTGGCCATGTGCTCAGAGGGCCCTGACCTCAGTGAGTACATTGCTGTGAACACCGTATGAGATACTGGCAAACAGCCGTGCAGTCTGCAAGCTCTGAGCTCTCGTAGATAGTGCTGCGCCTGGTGGTGTGCACCAGCGCTTCCCGAGGTACGCTTCCTTGCTCCTTCCCAGTGCTTTCTTCAGCTCACTAGAAACATCTGTTTATTACAAGGTCAAGTTACGATGACTGACCTCGTGGAAGTAGCCCTGCTTTATCTAAGTACGCCCTTCAGTGGGCTGGGGATGGAAAGATGACGCGTGGTCAGGTGCTGGCCGCAGGGAGTGGTTTCCAGGTGTGAGAGCAGAGGAGCCCCAGACTCTGCTTCACTCCAGTGGAGCTGTGAGCAAGTGACCATGAGCGTCTGGTGCAGGATCAGCCCACATGTCAATTTGATTCTAGAGGCGAAACAAACCTTCCATGTAGTGGCGTGGATGGAAGCCGGGCCTCAAGTGTGCTGGACAAGCTCTCTCCTCCAGACCCCAGCAGTGGCCCCCAGGCACTGCTGTCCTGCCTGATGTAACTGGGGCTTTGGTTACATTGCCAAAGGCAGTCACCTGGGAGTTTGGGGAAGAACTTAATTTCAGTTTGCTTTCTGGGGAGTTAATTTAGGAAAGGAATATTTAAGACAAATCTTCTCACCAGCACAAATGTGCACATTGCCTGAGGAGCTGGCTCAGGGGTCAAGGCACTTGCTGACAAAGTCTTTAGGCCAGGTTTGATACCCCAGTACCCACATAAAGCCAGGTGCACAAAGTGGCACATGCACCTGGAATTTGTTTGCAGCTGCAGGAGGCCCTGGTGTGCCCATTCTGTCTTCTCTGTCTTTCTCTGCTTGCAAATAAATACATTTTTTTAAAAAAAACATACATGGGAATGTTTTAACATATTTGCTTCAGGGTTTTTTTCAATTAACAAAAGAAATAATAAACCAGTTCAAGCTAGTCAGATTTGCAAATATCAAAAATGAGGCCTTTGGTTTATACTACATACTGTCAGTGAGCTCGCAGCCGGTTGTCATGAATACTTGAAGAACTCAGTGAACGTGCACAGGTCCATGATCCCCAGGCATATCCTACATTAGTTTGAAGACCATTATTAATGGTGCATCTAGAGTGATTATTGTCAAAATTATGGGGAAATTACCCATACTTAAAATGAGTGTATAACACTTAAAATTTACTTGTAAACACACACATATATATATATTTATGATTAATGTATCATTTTGATTTTTCCCTTCTACTTTTATTTTTCCTCCCTAAAACAAGAAAATCACAATAAATGTTTTATGGGCTATAATTACAGAAATAGTTATTTTTCCAAATCTGTTTCCTACAGAAAAAAAAGTCAGATATATAAATGAGACCCCATGTACCCAGCAGACCCCTTCAACACATATCAAATTAGGAGCAGTGTTTCTGCCTTTACCTCATGCCCCAGCCCCAGCTACATTATTTTGAAGCCAGACTAGAGCATCGTATTGTTAATAAAGAATTTTTTGTATCATTTAAAATGTTTGCACAGAAGGATGACAGTTCTTCTAAATCTAAGTTTAATGTCATTGTGGTCAAAGCCCAGGATGGTTTTTCAGGAAATTTTCCAACATAATTTTAAAATGTATTTGAGGGAGTCCAGAACAATGAACAGCTAAAATACTTTGAAGATGAGCAAAAAGTAGATTCTCGCCTGGGATGTCAAGTCCTCGTGTTCCTGAAACACTGGGGAGGGCTACGGTGGAGCACTTGCCCAGCATGTGTAAGGCCCGGCCTGGCGTGCATTCATCCCCAGAACAGAACAAAACCTCAAAAAGCAGAGGCAGAGATTTTAGTCGGGCTTGGAGGCACATGCTGGTGAGTCTGTAACCCCAGCTTGTCGGAGGTGGAGACGGGAGGATTGGAGTTCAAGGTGATCCTTGACTGCATGGTAACTTCCAGACCAGTGGACTACACGAGACTATCTCAAACCAAACAAAACCAGAATCAAAGCTGGCTTTCCCTAACAGTGTGAACACCTCCACAGTCCCCTCCCAGCTTCCTCATTGAAAATCTCCGCCTCACCCAGGCTCCTCTCTTCCTCCATAGCCACTCAGTCACGAAAGCCTTTTGGTGCTAAAATCAGATGTATATTTCGAATCTGAGGGTTTCTTTCCGTGTTGGTCTGGCCATGTTCCCTCACCCTGGTTCTGTCCAGGTGCTTGCCCGGCTCCCCTTCGTCCCTCTGGCACGGGTCCCATTCTGGCTGGGAATGCCGGCATGACTTTCCATCTGAAACCCAGAACTTGGACCGTGGTGACTAAGGCCTTCTTTGGCCTGCTTCCCTCTGACCTCACCATCTAGACTGCTTCTCCCGTTCCCTCCCCCTGGGCTAGCTGGACTTCTCGCTGTTAGTGAACGGGCCAAATGTTCCCATAACAGGGCCTTTCCATGGGTTGTTTCCTCCTCCACAGAAATCTGCATGGCTCATTCCTTTAAGTCTACTCTTTTGAAAAAATTATATTTATTTGAAAGAGACAGAGAGAGAATGGACATGACAGGGCCTCCTGCACTGCAAAGGAACTCCAGATGCAAGTGCCACTATGCACCTGGCTTTATGTGGGTGCTGGGGAATCAAACCCGGGTTGTTAGGCTTTATAGGCAACTGCTGAGCCACCTCTCCAGCCCCTGATAAATACAGTTTTAAAGCCTTTCTAATGGTTTGTGGGGTTGGGGGAACTGTAGCTATGACATTTTAGTTTGTTGAGGATTAGGCCAGAGTACCGTGTGCCAGTTAAAGGTACAAAGTAAGACTTTTGGGAACTGAATACTGGGAGAAACTCTGATGATATGTTAAATTTGACAGTGTCTTGTTGACCAGAAATCTGTTCTTAGGTAACAATAGTTTCTGGGTTTTTGAGTTATTTTCCACACTCACCCTGCTGGTGTCAGTTGGCTGTGCACATGGTATTGATGGATGTCCACAGGTAGCACGCCATAAAGTCTTATACTGGCAGATTACTTGAATTTAATTCATTTCAGCAAACCTGAGTTTTTATACTGCACTGCTTTTTTACATTGGCTATGCAGAGATGAGTATGGGCCCATTTGAAAGAGGCAGCAGACACACGGGAAGATACATAGGATGTTAATTCATATCATTATAGACAGAGAAAGAAGGAAGGTCAAGCTCTCCAAAGGAGGAGCGTGAAGGAGAAGGGATAAGATGGCCAAGTCCTTACTCTCTGTAGCAGGATGTCACAGGCAGAGTTGAAGTGGAATGTTCTGGAAAGAACAGGCCTCACCTTTCTATCAGTGATATGGAAGTAAATAGCAGAAGCATTTGGAAGTTGTGTCTTGAAGGAGGGAAAGTACAGGGATTTTTTTATTGGTGTCTGTCTCACAGTGTGCTTTGACCTTTGAAGACTATGCACACATGTTACTGAATTTAAGAAGATAAGTTCTTGGGCCAGAGAGATGGCTCAGGGATTAAGGCGATTGCCTGCAAAGCCTAATGAACAGGGTTCAGTTCCCCAGTTCCCATGTAAGCCAGTTGCACAAAGTGGCTCATCTGGAGTTCCTGTGCAGCAGCAGGAGGCCTTGGTGCACCCATATTCATTCTCTCTCTCTCTCTCTCTCTCTCTCTCTCTCTCTCTCTCTCTCTCTCTCTCTCTCTCTCTCTCCTCTCTGCTTGCAAATAAATAAAATATTTTTTTAAAAAGAATGCCAATTCTTATTCTTTCAGGCAAGACTCAGTGGTGGCTTTCTTCACTCAGGCCCATTGGCTTGCTCACCTCTCATCTGGCTCGGTTAGGAGCCTTGTGAGGTCAAGAACGATCTCTCAGAATCTCCCATGTGTCACTCCTTCTGTGTGCTTGACATAACTGAATTGAGTGCTAAATTGTATCATTTTTGGCTCATATTTTGGAGATTTGATGGCCTAAATATCGAATGTTTTCTAACTTAGATATAGAGAATGCCATCTGCTAAGCTAAGCATTTAGTTTTTTAAGTATAATTTCATGTAGTGCTCTTAGGTGGGATTCTATGGATTTTAGTAAAATACTTTGGATTTAAGAGCATATTCTAGATTACTAATAAGGATTTCTGAGTCTCACACTGAGGAGCTGGTTTCCATGTGGGTGCATCTAGCTTTTCTTACTCCAGCCTCCCACACTCGCCTCTACTTGGTTTTCAGAGAACTGGCTTCCAGTGCATTTGATCCCTTGCCATGTTAGAGGATTCCTTGTTTTACTATTTTAATCTCATGGCAACCTAACAATCACAGAAAGAGCTAGATTGCTCTTGAGCGAGCGTTTAGTCTGCCCCTTGGCTGTGTTTTAGTCAAGAAAATGTCCATGCTGTCTGAGCAGATGGCAGTGTAAGTTCTCGGGCTAAACCCTCTCCTACCCCATTCCCCCGCCCCACCTCATTTAAAGTGACAGAGAATACGCCAATGTCACTGTGTCCTTTCAAGAATTCAGTTGGAAAACCCAAACTTTACTGTCCACTTCAGGCTTATTTGTTTTGAGGTAGGGTCTCACTGTAGCCTAAGCTGACCTGGAACAAACTCTGTAGTCCCAGGCTGGCCTCAAATTCACAGTGATCCTCCTAACACTGCCCCCCCACCCCAGTGTTGGGATTAAAGGTGTGTACCACCATGCCTGGCTAGGAATTCACTTTTTAAAATATTTGGTAGCAAATGTCCTTTTACATGACTGGTTTTGAGGCCAGTTTCATTGTTGCTTCAGTGTATAGGAAGAAAAGAAGTGTGTGTGTGTGTGTGTGTGTGTGTGTGTGTGTGTGTGAGAGAGAGAGAGAGAGAGAGAGAGAGAGAGAGAGAGAGAGAGAGAGAGAGACAGTAACAGTCATGGACCCTCAGTTCTCCACTAGCAACTGCAGATGCTGTGGAACCCACAGAACCTGGGAGCTTAGACTCGCCTTGACTGCTGTGGCACCAGGCTGCCCACGGCCACAGTGCTGGCAGAGTGCCCATTGTCCTCTTGACAAGTACTGTGCAAGCACTTCACGTGTGATGACTGTGTCGGCCCCCGGATGAGAGGCCTTGGGTGTGAGGCCTCAGCACCATGCACTCTAGGTAAGGGGCTGGATTCCCAGTCACTACGTTACTGCCCCATTCCTGGCCCCCCACTTTTGGCAGAAGGAAATCTCAGCTGGAGAGTTACACTAGTGACTCAGACATCAAGCCTGAGGTGTGGACAGGTCAGAGCAGAAAGATGTAGTTTGAAGGTAGTCTAGTTACTTAAGAGTTTAGGGTTTAATCCAGGCATGATGGCACAAACCTTTCATCTCAGCACTCAGAAGGTTGAGGTACAGGATAGCTGTGAGTTCAAGGCCAGCCTGGGCTACAAAGTGAGTTCTAGGTCATCTTGGGGCTAGAGTGAGACCCTGCTTACAAGAAAGAAAGGAAGGAAGGAAGGAAGGAAGGAAGGAAGGAAAGAGGTTTTAAGAGGCTAAGAAACATTAGCCTGTTGGTTGGTGTGTGTGCGTGTACGTGCGTGTGCAAGCATGAATGTGGTTAATGCATGTGTACATATGCAGAGGCCAAAGGAAGATGTCAGGTGTCCTCTGTCACTCTCCTGCCATCTTTCCTTCCGGCAGTCTCTCACAGGACCTGGAGCTCACTGTCCTCTCCTCCCACGTAAGACCACCTTGCCCTCATGATCCTCCTGTCTCTGCCCAGCTCCACCCAGTGCTACCGTTGCAGGCATTCTAGGGATCAAGCTCAGGTCCTCCTGTGTGCTCCTACACTGAGCTGTTTCCCCAGCCCTGTCCTGTCAAGTGATTTCATGCACTGTAAGCACTTCTGGTTATTTTTTCTTTTTTAATGCCAGTACATCCTTCAGTCTTTCTGATTTTGGTTCGTTTGGAACAGAGAGATACGCGAATCAGTTTAGATTAGATTTCTAATCAGGCTTTAGAGTAGCAAGAAACCTTGGAGAAGTTTCTGGACCTTTGGATTCCCTACTCCATGAAGAAGCTCAGCTCAAAGCCAGGGGACTCCATACACAGGCCGAGAACTTCTGGGCAGCTGCTGTCTCTACCTGCAAATGTGAGCAAACAACCAGCAATGAATTACCAAGTGATTGGCTGGAAGACGATACCAAGACAAACATGGAGGGTGACTGGGGGACAGAGGCCGTACAAGGAAGGACCACTTCCAAGTGTCCTAGGAGCGTGTTGGATTCATTAGCCCTTTCCTCTACTGTTTTAAAGAAATTTAACATTTTATTTTATTTGATAGAAATTATAACAGGTTATGCTCTTTTATCCCCTTGCTCCAGCTCCTGTTTCCCTGGGGGCCCTCTGTGGGGTGATGGTGTTCACTGTGGGATCATGAAGGCCTCAGTCAGTCCCTGGGGAGTGGAAGGGGACTGAGAGTTTGTGGCAGAATTAGTTATGTGCACACAGGAAAATAAGCGAATATTGGTGGGGATGGCTCAGCAGGCACCGTAATTCCTGCGCAAATGCGAGGACCTGAGTCCAGATCCCCAGCACTCACATGAAATGTCAGCTGTGTTATCCCAGCTCTGGGGAGGCAGAGGGAGGAGGATCCCTGTGAGTTCAAGGCCACCCCGAAATTACTAGTGAATTCTAGGTCAGCCTGGACTAGAGTGAGACCTTACCTCAAAAAAACAATGAAAAAAAAATCAAGATGGAAAGCAATTAAGAAAAACACCAGCGTCCATCTTTGACCCCCCCACACCACACACACAGGTTTTTCCCTATTCATAAACCCAGTATCTCTGATATAATTAGCGAAGAGCCGCCAATTTAGGCAGATTCCATTTGGTTCTCAGGCTTTCTCACCAAAGTGCATTGCTTAGATGCATATCTAGCCTAGCATTTAACTCAGTGGCTGAATTTGTTGTGATTGGTCGAAAGCCAAGTGTGCTTCTGAATGTGCTTCTGATGTTTTTCTCCTAACTCTTAATAGGGTTTTTCCAATTAAAGATGTGCCCCTGGAGACCGATGACCTTACCAGTTGGCTCTATCAACGGTTTATTGAAAAAGAGGACCTCCTGTCACATTTTTATGAAACAGGTACGCTCTGTCTGATTTGGTGTTTACCTGTGCTTTAGGGGAGAGAACCAGTTTCCAACTATCTTATATGCCCTAAAGAAATCAAAGGAGTTCTAGGAATCTCGAGTGTGTGTTGATGTATTCAGGTTCTTAGTTCTCCGGCCTGTATGCATTTCCAGCTCGTTCTTAACATCCGACCCTCCTTTCCGCTTTTCCTCCCTTCTCTCCTACAGAGGAAATGCTTCTCCCATGGGTTTAGTGCACAGTCACTTCCCCAGTATGTTGAGCATGTGTGCACCTTAGTAAACTAACTCACCTCCTGTGAGTGTGCACCTTAGCAGGGTGGATCCCTCCTGTGAGTGTGCACCTTAGCAGGTTAGTAGATCCCCTCCTGTGAGTGTGCACCTTAGCAGGTTAGTAGATCCCCTCCTGTGAGTGTGCACCTTAGCAGGGCAGGTCCCCTCCTGTGAGTGTGCACCTTAGCAGGGTAGATCACTGTGTGGCAGCTGGGAAGCACTCAGAGGAGGCCCGAGGTCCCACTAGCCCTTTCAAGGGCATGCTTGTGTGACCTCATTTCTTTCCGCAGGGCCCAGCTCCTGAAGACTGGGTCACCTCCCAATAGTACCACAAGCTGGCACCTAAGTACATCTAAGGCACAAACCATGATATTCGACCTCTGTCCCACCCCCAGAGGTTCATATCTGTCTCATAATGCTATCTGCATTCATCCTTCTCCAAAAGTCCCAGCATTGCTTGAGGTCTTAATCCAAAGTCTCTTCTGAGCCGCACAGCAAGTTCGTAGGTGAGAGTCTGGTTACCGAGGTCTCAGTTCACGATCACTTGACCCGTGGCTTTGGGTGGAGAACGAAGCAGAGCACCTTGGGGAGCCCATGATGGAGTAAAGTCACCTCAAGGCAGTCGGGAAGCAGAGAGCCAGCTTGCTTCCTTGGCATTAAGGGGTAGAGTTCACTTTTTAAATTCCATGTTGGGAGGAGAGTGAAGTCTAGTCTAAGCTCTCTGTAGTCTTCTGGTCCATGCATTCTGTGAGAGCAGTGGTGCAGGCCCGGTGCACAGGCCTGTGGTCCCTGGAGGCAGGAGCCCTGCACTTTCAAGGACGGCCTGGGTAACTTGGTGAGACCCTGTCTCAGACAAAAAGTAAAGACAGGGCTTGGAATGTGGCTTACGTAGAGTGCTTGCTTAGTGTGTGTGAGGCCCTGGGTTCAATTCTTATCACCACAAACAAAACAGAAAATTGGTGAGAAAAACATGAAAGGGGGAGAAAAGGGAGAGGAAGGAAGGAAGTTGGACGGAAGGGAATGAACAGGGGTTAAGTACCAGACTCAAGCACAGTACTCTCACTGGGCTCCTTTCCTGTCCTTAGTCTCTTGCCTTCTGATGTTTGTCCTAAATTGTAGCAGCAGTGCTGGCCCCTTAAGAAAGCCCCTGGCACACTAGACCATGGAACTGGAAAGTGCTTGTGAGCAGCAAATCCCCTGGGAGCCAGCTTACCTGGGGATTATCAGAAGACAGACTGCTTGGAGCTGGCAGTGGTAAAGCTGACTTCTGTAACGCTCTTCTGAGGTTTCCCGGCTTTTCTTTCTAGAAAGAACTTAGACATCTGTTTTCTTTTTTTATTCATTTTCTAGCAGAGAGAGAGAGAGAGAGAGAGAGAGAGAGAGAGAGAGAGAGAGAGAGAACGCAGGGCCACCACCTTGTGGGTCTGGTTTATGTGGGTCCTGGGGAATTGAACCCAGGGCCTTAGGCACTGGAGGCAAGTGCCTTAACTGCTGAGCCATTTCTCCAGCCCTAGACATCTGTTTTCTTGGTATTCTTTTTTATTGTTGTATTATTATGTTTTATAATTCATACTGCCTTTTGAGAATGTCATTGTTAATAGCCACTTTGGTGGAAAAAAATCATTAAATTTGTCAATAAATGGCAGTATAAGCTACGGTGTTTCAGAAATCATCACCATCACTTTCACAGATCCTGTACCCAGTCCTGTTTGTTTCAGGACTGAGTGGCGCTCTCTCAGGTTGAGCTCTAGTAGAAGACAGAGAGAAAGCCCTGATGGGCCATTGCAGATTGAGAACAGTGGGCCTTGTTTCTGATCTGGACCTTCGCCGAAAGAAAGCCCCTTCAGCAGAGGAGAGGCGAGGGCTGGGTTGCATGTCAGGACAGGCAGATCAGAAATCGTGTTTCAGGAGAAAACTCTCCACAAAACAGTCATAGAAAACCCGACTGTGGGCTGGAGAGATGGCTCAGTGGTTAAGGCACTTGCCTCCAGTGCCAGACCCACAAGGTGGTGGCCCTGGTGTGCACTCACTCTTTCTCTCTCTCTCTCTCTCTCTCTCTCTCTCTCTCTCTCTCTCTCTCTCTCTCTCTCTCCCCTCTCTGCTTGAAAATGAATAAATATTTTTTAAAAAAAGAAAAAGAAAACCCTACTGTGGCTCGACTTCTATCTCAGGATGCTACTACTGCAGCAGGGCTCATGACTCTCTCTGTCTTGTCTTGTAGGGGCCTTCCCCCCTTCCCAAGGCCAGAAGGAAGCTGTTTCCAGGGAGATGACCCTCAACAACATGTGGCTGTTCCTCATACAGTCCTTTGCATTTTTGTCAGGCTACATGTGGTACAGCATCATTCAGTATGTTTACCATTGCCTCTTTTAGGAACGGACTTGGACTTGCCAGAGGCCTCATAGGAGTTCAGACTTTTATGTGTGTGCGTTATTTTACATGTGCAAATCAAAATATATATAAAAAAGCAAAGGAAATTCAGTGGATGAATTAATGTTATCCCCCTTTGGGATATTTTAAACTCTACTACAATGAGGATCAGTAATTTAATGATGTGCTAATATATTTTAAGAACTTTTCATGTTTTAAAGAGATACATTCTACCATCTATTTAAGCAGACATCACATGTGAAGGAGAGGAGATCATAACCCCCCCAGGAGATCTCTGAAAGAAGCTGCCACTGAACACATGTGGTCACTTAGTTCAGGTCAGAAGCCATGCTCCTCCCTGTGGGCTGGCCAGCCCCGTTAGTGCTGAGCTGGGCCACGCCTCATGTCCATCCATCTTGCTGAGGTATCACCAGCCTGGGGAGCTGGTGAGTACCCCTATCCAACCGCCTGGAGCCTGGGCAGCAGCGAGGATGGCTTCTCTGTGGGACGCAGAGGCCACTGCACACCTGGTGTCACTGTGGTCTTCAGAGGCTAGCTCAGTCCAGCACTGTGTTTACATGTGTGGGTGCTTTCCCTTCCGCTGGGGGTGGGCACCCAGTTTCTCTTTTTGTATAGAAGGCATATCATAGATTGATAACTGTATTTTACAAAATGCACTTTTATCAAATGAAAATATAGCGAAGGATTGTGACATAGCCAGAAAACAAAGGGGGGAGCCTCACCTGTGAGCAGGCTCCCAGGAGGCTCCTGCCTGCGTGCTTGCCCACACCGCTGTCCAGTACCTCCCTCCATGGTCACCTGCCAGGAGGCTCCTGCCTGCGAGCTTGCCCACACCGCTGTCCAGTACCGCCCTCCGTGTCACCTGCCAGACCTGATGTCTCTGCTGATAGCTGGATGCATTTCCCCCATCATGACACAACAGCACTGAATGCATTTGGGAGTGCCTAAAGCAGCTTACGTAAAAGATCTAAATGGTCCGTTTAAGGGGAAATAAACTAGTTTATTAGGGAAATAAGGGTAGAGCCAGAGCTTGGCTTACAGCTTTGACCAGGTCTCCTGTAGCCCTGGCAGCTATGCAGGAATTAGTACGTCGTGTCACTCCGTCCGGCAGCCAGTCCTGGGGGACATCATCTTCCCAGCTTCTTCCAGTTGCTTTTGAAAAAGGTAAAGTCAAGTTGCTGTTATTTCTATAAACTTTTTTTTTAAATTTGTCCCTATGTTTATGTGATTTACCTCAGGAGAACCAAGCCCTTCACAGACAGGGAGGGCACCGTGGCAGACTGAGGTCAGGAAGGTCTGTGGCTTAGGACTGCAGGACCCCTAAGGTCCAGGAAGAGTAAGTGAGTCGTTTCTGTGACCCGGGGACTGTAGTGGCTCTGTGTCACTAGGCTCCCACACTGCAACTCTGAGAAGCAGGCTGCAAAGCCAAAACAAAGGCTAACGTTTTCTGTTTCAAACAAACCAAAAACGAAAAGATGAAAAGATGTGAAATTTTCCCCAGTTATATGGGAAAGCTTAAACAACGCCAAATAAAAGCTCATTGGGCTTCACCATTAGGGCACCTCAGAGCCTGTGAGAGAGAGCGGTGTGCTAGCTGAAATACCTCATTGAATATGAAGCCACTCCTGTTAAGCTGCAGAACAGCTTCGGTTTGGTAGCAGATGTTATGAAACAGGACTTTCACGAAACCTAAGCGGTCCCTGTGTCCGGCTGTGACGGTGAGTGGACAGAGCAGGCTCACCTCACCGCGGCCGGAGAAATGTGCCCTGCGTCTCCCTGAGGCCCAGCAAGCACGACTCGGTTGCAGGATGAACTGAAATCGTTGGCTTGAGACATTCGTTGGCCATCTCGGGGAGACGTGGCTCCCTGTCGACCGGCTGGCAGACCACAGGCCAGTTCTCCTGTAAACGTGCATATATGACATGGCCCTGGGCCACTTTCGCCATTGCTGTACTCCAAAGGAACGGGACCTTGTTCACTACTGTCCACGTTCAACATGCTCTCCTGTAAGATGCTTCACTTTCAAATGCAGTGTCGTTTCCATCACTAGTGACAACTCTATAGATTTGTGACTTAACTTTTGAACACAGATACAATTGTAAATAGATGTGCTTTGATCTGTCCCACCCCTCTTGGGTTCTTTCTGAACATGGCGTCTTCTGTTTGAGAGCATTGTAGGTACTTTCCTGATCGGTGACCGGCTCCCCTGACGGTCAGAGAATCGTGTTCCTGAGGGCAGTCTGGGGAACTGAGCCAGAGTCCCGTCTGCGTGGTGAGGCCGAGGAAGCCGGCTCGAGGTCTCAGTGGTCTGCCTGGCTTACTGCCGCAGACAGGCTGTGCAGGTGGAAGGCGCGGCCCACGGAAGGGACCAGAGTGGCCCTGAACTATCCATGTGTGATAGAAAATCCTACAAGTAACGGACTTCGAAGGAAAAATCACAGAATGAAAAAGACAGCTGTGAGTTCAGATCTCAGTTATTCAGTAGTTTTTGATATTACAACCAACTCTTAATTTTTCCCAGTTTTAAAAAAAATAGACATTAGTGGATAGTTAGTTAACTGGGTAGTTAATCCAGTAGAAAAGCCAAAAATCTAATTTGGTGTAGGTCTTTGAATTTTTACTCTCATCAAGCTTTTTCTCCTGGCAATACTTCCTGATTTCAAAACTGATTGGAATTCTTTAATTGAGCCATTGAAAGAATTGATGAATTGCTTTTGCCTGTGAGTTAATGACAGTGTTCCAGCAGGTTGCGAGGTGACGTGTACAGACAGACAGCTGTCAGGAGGAAGCAGCGAAGTCTGCGTGAGCCACAGGCTGAGCACTGTTAGCCACTGGAAGCTGCATGTGTGCTCCTGTCACCGCCCTCCTGCTGGCTTGTCTTCGTTGTGTGTTGTGACAATCACTTGCCTAAAGGCTCTTCTCAGCTAGTTAAGTTGGACCCCGCTAAGATCACAGGAAGCAGTCTTTGGTCACGGGCAACCTTCTGGACTCTTCATTTTTAAAAAGAATGTATTTGCACTACTGAATAGGAAATTTCACCTGATTTCTATGTATTTGTTGTTGTTGATTCTTTTTTGTTTTTGAAGTCACTACACGGTAGCAAACATGGGTCTTGACCCCGGTCACCGCTCACACAGGTGTTTAGCTCTGACCCTCAAAGGACGGATGATGGTTTCATGGATGGCGAGTGCGGTGAGCCTTACGTGTGTCAACACGCCAGGCAACATGGAAACAACAGCGCTGGGCAGCGGGTGTGCTAGAGCATTTCACGAGGGGAGAGACTAATACCCGTTTGGGACCAAAAACACCTAAGTTGGAAATTTCTGGATTCCAAAGGCTGGCCGTCCTCTGGAGCAGCCATGGCCGGCGCTGTGCTGGAACGCTGGGCACCAGTCGGCACCCTGTGATTAGGAAGGGGCCTGGGTACACTGCAGGTGCTCAACGGTCAGAGGAAGGTGACCCCAGCCATACGGAGGATAAAATGTGGGTTCTCTGCAAAATTTCCATCTGAGGGTTTTTACATTTAATATTTTTTTAAAACAGTCTAAAGAGTAAAAAAAAATGTAAGTGTATTCTAGTTGCAAAATCTACACACATTTTGACTGGCTTTATTTTTATTGTACAAAACTGTTGAACACATGACCGTGCACAAACGTCCCTGGGAGGAGTCTGCGGACTTGGCCGTGGCTTCTCTTATGGTTGGGTAATGAGACAGTTCTGCGTCCACCTGCTCTTGTCATTCCGTGCTTCACTTTCTTCGCAGCCATTACAAAGGCGTGTTTATTTTATACAGATGGGCTTTCATTTCCCGGTGCTGTGATGTCCCCTTCCGCTCGCTGGGCTTTCTCTGCGATCTGCATGTCGTAGTATGTGGTAAGAGTGAATGTAAGGCTGAGACACCTGTAACTCACTTTGTAAAGGGCTGGTCTCGCGTGGATCTGGTTTATGAATGCATCGGGAGTGATTTTACCAGATCACCTTGTCAGACATTTAGACGTGAACCAAAAGAGCATTTCTCAGCAAAAATTAATAGCTGGTTCTATTTTTTTTTAATGTAGAGAAAATAAAATTGATTTTTTTCAAAGAGAGTGCTTTGAGTTCTTACCAGTGGGGTGGGGGTCTGCTCTTCTGGGACCCTTGCGGGCATGTGCCCAGAGCCCAGCATGCAGCGCAGTGCTGAAGACTGGATTCCCCTCCCCATGCTCCCCGTCCTCCCCGTGGCGTTCTAGTAAGTGGTCGACAGTCCTCTCCTGGAAAAAACAGGATAAACTTTGCATAAATGTGTGATGATTTGTTGATTACAAGGATCTATAAGGCAGTTAACAAATAATAAATATTGTAAATTCCAGACAGCCAACTGATTCTCACAGATACTTGCTTTCTGCGAAGCCCCCTTAGCCGACTATGACTGAGGCCCTAACCTGTAACTCCCAGCGAATCGTCATTCAGGCTCCTCTTATGTGCAGACAGATTGGACGTTTATATGGTTTAACAACTGCTGGCCGAGCCCTCCAGTGAAGTGGCTGAGCTGCAGGAGCCGTCCCCACACACCACGGCCCTGTTCTTTGTGCTTAACTTGGTTTGGATTTAGTTACTGGTATTGACTAAAACCTTGCTAACCCAAGAAAATCCTCTTCTTGGCCCTGGCAGGGGTGGGAAGGGCCTGGAAAATGATCCCACCTACTGAGTTGATGAAGCCAGCTTCCGGCAGCACAGGGGAAGCCCAAGGGTTCAGTTCTCAGAGCTAAGTAAATGTTCTGTATTTCTCGAGGTTTTTTTTTTGTTTGTTTGTTAGCGTGTTTTGGTTTGTTTTTTTGAGATAGGGTCTCGCTCTAGCCCAGGCTGACATGGAATTCACTATGTAGTCTCAGGGTGGCCTCGAACTCATGGCGATCCTGCAACCTTGGCCTGGGATTAAAAGCATGCATCACCACACCAGGCTCTCTTGAGATTTTTTTTAAGCATTAAAATCATTGTGTTGTTTGTGGAATTTTGTTTGATCCCACTGGAAAATGTAAATGTAGTTAACTCTCTTGCACAACCTACCATATACAGTAGGCAGTTTCAGTTTGATGAACCACTTCTGCTTCTGGCTGGATTTAAGCTGCCTGTTGGCTGAGGTTCCAATTCTCGCTTCTCTCCTGAGGTACTTTCTGTGGAAGGCAAAGAACAGATTGAGGATACAGGCCTGAACCCAGATGTGGAGCCCACAGAGATCTGCTGCTAACCAGCCCTGTTCCTCTTGAGCTGTGGGGAAAGCCAGTGTTCTTAATGGCCACTTAAGAGGAAAATGATTGTTTTTAAAATGTTTCTTCCTATGAAAAATCTATTTTTAAAAGGCAAAGCAAAGCCCTCCTTGGGCTCTAGGAAGTCAGCTTATATGAGCAGGTATGACCATATCATAACATGCCGATATGTTAGGTATCAGTTGAGGGGAAAGAAAATAGGAGAAAATAGGAGAGCAATGAAAAGAGCTTGGGTGGCTGGAAAGACGAACCCTGGAGTATTGGGCAACTGAGGGAAGACCAGGGCTGCTGTCCGTGGCAGATGTCCCAGGCACAGCGCCATTCCCGAACACCCTTTGGGGATGTCTCCTCTCAGGTGACTGCCCTCATGCCTCAGCCATTAGGCATCTTCCTCAGGAAGCCAGACAGAGGGACAATTGACAGTACTAATGGCACATACTTCCTAGAAGCAAGACATCTATAGCCAACAACACAGCTTATTGTCTTTCCCAGAGACATACGTGTTCCAGTGAGGACAAAGGACAGTGTTAGAACTTGGACCTGTTTTGGTTGTTGGACTCTGGTATGTTCAGTGTGGGAGAGAGTGAGAACACAAAAGTGGAGACACCAACACACCTTAGCACCTCAGTCCAGGAGTAGCATTAGCTTGGAGGCTATGTTCTTTTTTCTTTTCTTTTCCTTTTTTTTTTTTTTTTTGGAGAGGGGTTTTCTTTTTAATATTTAGTTAAGAGACAGAAGCAGAGGATGGCATACCAGGGCCTCTTCCTACCACAAACTAACCCCAGATTCATATGCCACATGGTGTATCTGACTTTATGTGAGTACTTGGTGAAGGGCTAGGGTTGGCCAGAGGTCCTCCATTTTGTTAGCTGTATGACTTCTCTGTAACCCCTTGTTCCAGGAAAAACCACCAACTGTCCTGGGCCCCCACCCAACCAATCAGCTCCTAGTTTCCCCCAGCACCCAGGTCACAATAACCTACCTGTTCCTAGTTTCCTCAGTAACCATGTCACATTGACGAATGTACTTTTGTTCTAGCTGCTACTGTAACTGCAAGTCCCTGCTACCCTACCCCACCCCTGGGTCCAACCAATCCTGATAAACATCCTGATTCTGAGACCACTAGTTCCCAAGAGTGGACCCCAGGACATCTCCTCACCTGGACCTGACCGATCCTGTTAAAAGATTCCCAGCTCCTCCCTCGGGCCAGCACCCCTTTGTGGGGTTTTTCTTTTAAAAGCCTGCGAGCCAACACTTTGGGGCACAGTCCCAGCTCCTGAGTCTGGCTGTGTCCCTAGCTTGCAAAGTCTGTGGCAATAAAGGTTTCCTGCTTCTGAGCTCATTCGGTACCTGCCTTGTCATTTGCGCACACCCAGACCCAACACTAGGGAGTCGACTTCCTGGGCTGGCGGCTTGGCGAGCAAGTGCCTCTAACCACTGAGCCATCCCCACCGCCCTGTAGCTTCTGTGTTCTTGGTTACAGCGAGTCAGTCCAGAGATGAGTGTGGTCTATGAAAAGCTGAGGTTAAAAGGAGTCATCTGCGAATCAGCCACGTGGTAAAACATCCCCCGCTGTTTGAACAAAGAACACAGCTCTCACAATCCCAAGATGTTTTCAGTTCCAAATACTTACAGAGGGTTAGGTCTGTTGGACGGTCACACGAGCTACTCATATTGACCAAGTGAAAACCCAGCAAACTTATGTGCGAAGTTAAGTACATCCCCAGACCCACACAAGTGAAAGGATGTTTTGCCAAATCTGGTGGTACATGCCTGTAATCCTAGCACTCAGCTGGGGCTAGCCTGAGCTATGTAGTGATTAGAGGCCATCCAGAGCTACCTAGTGAGTAATGGGCTACAAAATGAAACACTGTCAAAAACAGCCATGGTGGCACACGCCTTTAATCCCAGCACTCTGGAGGCAGAGGTGGAGGATCACCATGAGTTCAAGGCCACCCTGAGACTATGTAGTGAATTCCAGGTCAGCCTGGGCGAGAGCAAGACCCTACCTCAAAAAACAAAAAAAAAAAAAGGGATTTTGGGGGGTGGACAGTGTTTACTTGAGACCCTGCTTGGCACGTGACACACCCACCCTTGGGATCACAGAGAGTAGGAAGTTTACACTTACTGGGGGGAGGGTGGGCTTTCCTGTGCTATTCTGACCCACTGATCATTGCTGGTGGCACCAATAGTTCTCAGAGCTCACAGGACTCAAATGGCTCCAACCCACATTCACATGCTTTCTGCGTTTGCTTCTGTCCAGGTTTCTGCTTTGGGGAGGTAAGAACTAACTGTCAAGAGTTACAGGTTACAGGTCAAGAAATTTTATATTTCCTCTTCCTCAACTGTAAACTTAATAGTCCCGCAACTACAGAGAATATTTTTTTGGAAGTGTTCCCTTTGGCTCTTGCAGATACACAATCACTTTTTAAAAGGTCTAAAACCCTTGAGCTGGAGATAATGGCTCAGTGGTTATTGGGACCCTGGCTCGAATCCCCAGAACCCACGTCAAGCCAGATGCACAAGGTGGTGTGTGCGTCTGGTTCGTTTGCAGTGAAGTCTGAAACCCATGATTTTTCTGTTATGGATGGGGAAGTCAAGTGCATTTGGGCTCCATTTTGCCCGATGTAGTGGGAGATGACAAGCATGTCTTCATTTCAGACCGAAGGGACAACAGGAAAAGGCTTTCCGTCTCATAATCGTTTCCATTACGTCTGAGTTCTCGGTCTGAAAGCCGTGGAGGGCGGGAGGGTGTGTCTGGTGCATGGCCGCCGTCGTGAGATCCCACAGAAGAGCAGCTCATCCGTCCGCCCATGTGCTTGAACCCCAGTTCTGCCAGCTGGCAAGTTTCTCTCCTCTCAACCTCCTCTCCTCGTGTGTCATCAAATGGGGGTTCAGAGTTGTCGCGTCCAAACTCGACCAGCAAGAAAGGACACAACCAGGGGGTTCTTCTCCGCAGCAATTTATTCAAGAAACCTTGCAAGTTACAATCTTACTAGTTACTTCTTCATTCTTCTTCTTTCTTCTCTCTTCTCTCTTCTTCTCTTTTCTCCTTCTTCTCTTCCCGCGCTCAGGATGTGCAGGAATTTTTAAGTCAAACTACAGCCTATCAACATTACATACGTCTACATTCACAATTGGTCCATATACACGGAAGCATGCCAGGCATTAAGCCATTTCCATACAAGGAGTTAATAATTCCTCCGGAATGCACACCACGTGGAGGCAGAGAACAGAGGCCAGCGCCATCTTCTCAGCAGGCTGCCTCCAGCAGGTGGGCGTGGCAGGGCTTGGCCCCGGGAATGGGGCTGGGCCGCCCCGCCCCCTTACCTCACAGGAACGGCTCACTACACAGAGTGACCTTCACCAGTGAGATGAATGAGGTACACTGGACATCCATTGACGGTCCCCCCACTACCAACTGGGCTAAACAGGGATGTCAGTCACCCCTGTCTTAGGTGCGCCTTGACTCCAAGTGACCCACCTGGTGCACTCATTCCATCGGATCACAGTCACAGAGGCGTCGATTTGGAGATTTCGAGTGGAGAAAACCATTAAAACCAGCATAGCCACGCTGACCCGCACAGTCAGACCGTCTACTGTGGGCCTCGGACAGCGGGGCAAAGCGTGAAGAAGAAAGAATCTGCTGGACAGAGACATCGCAAGCTTAGCGGGACCTGATTTTGCTTCTGAGACATGATGTCACTGGTGGAGAAGACGTTGAACTCATTCAGGAGAGGGAGCGTAATTCCTGGTGTTTGGAAGCCGTCCACCGGCCATGCTCTCTGCACTTAGCTCATCTGATGCTACAAACGAAACTGCACCGCAGCGTCCGAAGCTTTGGGGAAGGGAGTCATGTCGAGAGCCGTCTCCTTTCTGCTTCAGAAGTCTCCAGAGTTAATGCCTTGAGAACTGACCTCTGGTTTTCCACCGGCAGGTGCTGGGTGACCAATTCGTAGGAATCGGGGTGCCACAGAAAGTAGGCACACCGTCACATCTTGCTTATGCTCATTGGGGCATCAGAGTGGATGACAGCTTGAGGCATGGCTGGGCAGCAGATAGACTGGGCAGCGAAAAAGAGATGAGGAGAGGTGACATTGGAAGCCTCTAGAAGACATCGATCCCCAGAAGTGAGGGGAGAGTGCTCACAGCTCCTCTGTGATGACGTCAGCAGATGGAAGTCCCTCAGAAAGATGGAGCAGAGAAGCGCGTGTTCGTGGAGCTCCTCCACGGCTGAGCATGGAGCCGCTTTGAGTCCCGAGTTCGACACCGTGTGGCCAGCGCAGTCCTGGGCTGCGTACAGGAAAGGAGACCTGCTTTGTCTCTCCAGGTCTCTAGAGAAGGCTAGAGAGGCCTCGTTGAGCACCTAAGCTTTGCTGAGGAAAGGAATGTGTGACCTAATTGATCCCAAGAGAGGGAGCACATGAAGGAAAGATACAGTCATGAGAAGACCCGGTCACGCATCAGGGTGTGAGATTGCAGGGCTGAGGAAGACCCTGGAAGAGGGGCTGGACCGCCTGACAGGTAGACAGGAGCCTGGGCCTGAGAGGCAGGACAAAGTCAAGGCCACCTTTGCCGCTCCACCGCTGGCTTGAGCATCTGAAAGGCACTTCCTGTGGGGAGGAGGGTAGCAGGCCAGGCTAGCTGGCTCAGAGCCCAGCAAGGAGTGAAAGGCTCAGCCACCAGTCTGGCTCTGCAGGGCACGAGGCGGGTCAGCAGGTGGGGAGAGGTTGGGCCCAGGCCTCCTGTTCTGTGAGGGAAGGGTTCATGGACACGGGCTTCTTCGGGCGCCTGGCTCCAGCTGGTCAGAGCTCACCGGCACATCTAAGGCCCTCAGGTAGCATGGCAGAGGCCGAGGCCAGAGCTGGTCTCTGTGCCCAGCAACCCCTGCTCCTGCAGCTTGGAGGGGGGGCTTTGTGAGTCCCTCCCGGCCCAACTCTCAAAACTGCTGGGTGCTGACACAGGTAGGGTTCAGGACTTTCTCTCAACAGTCCCAATTCCTCCCATGTGGGGCTGGGGTAGATGCTACCCGGTTCTAGAAGCTTCCTTGTCTAGCTCTAGGTCAGCACAGGCTCTGCCCACTTCTCTCCTGTGATTGGTGCTTGGCGCTGGCTCTCTGAGGTGGTTATTATTGTGGATGTCTTTGGGCGATCGTGGGACCCCGCTCGCTCTTCCACCTCTAAATGGAAGTCTAGCACATTCCAAAAGCACGTGCCATGTCAACCGTGGCGACGCTGGTCACTTGAGGACATTGAGGCCATGCCCTGCTCGCTGGCCCGGGAAGTTGGTGGGGCCCATGGCTTCTTGGCATGGTTTCCTTGGAGGATCCCCAGCATGGAGGAGAGAGTGGACACTTGACCCTTGAAGGGGCTTAGAGAGCCTCAGAATTCGTCATAAGGGTGGAGCCCGCAGTGGCAGGGGCTCTGGTCACTGGTAGCTGTCACAGAGCAGGCGGGTACCATGGTGTGGGGAGCCTGTCTCCCTCCCCCACCTCATGCCACCTCGCCTCGTGGATGCTGGTCAAAGCCTCCACTGTGCCTGCCTTTTCTGTCCTGCTCAGAGGGCAGGGACAACCAGCTCAGCCCACTGATGATCCCTCACCAGTGACAAAGCTGTCCCGCCAGGCAGAGCCCGACACAAAGGGAAGCTGGGTCAGAATTGTGACAGGGCTCAGAACATCAAAACCAGGACAGGTCACACTCCTGCAGAGTAGGACCAAGGAGGAATGACCACACACCCCTGCCAGGGTGTGCAAGGAACTGCAGAGAAGACCGTGGGGCGGGGTCTCCAACGCAAGACGCCAGAACTGTCCCCTGAGGGAGAGGACACTGGACCTTCACCACACAGCCCCTGTCCTCCCTTCCTTGCTCATGGCTGTCTTCTTCAGCCACGTGGCATCCAGGCCCACACTGTTCACAGGATCTGGCTGGCAGGTTGTTCCCGAAGGAGCTCCTGAACCTGCCAGCGAGGCGCAGATGTATGAGTGCTGTCACCTGTGAGGAAAAAGAGCCAGCCCAGGAGACAGGAACCCTAGGGTTCCATCACCAGCCACCTCAGTTCCCACATCTGTACAGTCGGCAGCCATGCCAAGACCCTCTACACGACTGATGGAAGTTAAAGCCTGTGAGGGGAAGGTCCCCACCTGGGCCTGTGACAGCAATGGCCCCACCTGGGCCTGTGAGGGGAAGGTCTCCACCTATGCAGCCTTTTTCCTCAGCTGGCCTTCTGGAACATCAGCAGACTTTATTTGAAATTGGTTAGCTTGGCAACCCCTGTCTTGTGGGCCCTCAATCCAGTTCACAGCCAGAAACTCCTGTTCCAAGTCCAAGAAGCTCTATGACCTGGGGCAAAGGCCTGCATCTTCTGAGAGTGTTTTCTGGAACACTCAGGATCAGTGCCAAGAGTGACCCACCTTACTAGCCAGGCACCATGGTTGGAGTGTGTCCCTCAGAGTTCCTGTGTGGGAAACTTCACCCAGTAAAACAGAGTGAATGTGGGGATGTGTGAGTGGTGCCTTCCTGCCTCTTCCTCCCAAGCACAACCCTCGCCTCCAAACTGTGAGCCAAGGAAACTCCTCTTCTTCACAAAGAACCAGGTTCAGGTACTCTCTTATCGCAACACAAAATGGACAAAGGCCCCAAGGGTAATGTCGCCGTTGTAGAGGTGGTGGCTGTGCTTCGGAACTGAACAAAATAAGACAGGTGCAGGAGGAGGGACGGAAACCAGAAGGAAGGAATGAGGGCAGACTGCTGGGAACCGAGAGCCTGGAGTGGGGTGGGGAGCTGGGGTGGAGGGTGGGGAGTGGGGAGGAGTCTGAGGTGCCCTAGGGAGATTGGGGCACGTGGAGGGGTGGGACGCTCTGGAGAGGAATGAGTGAAGAAGTTAAGGGGTGACAGGCAACCAGAGGGAATAGTTTTCTCTTGTCTAAACACAGAAACTGTCCTCGGGCCTGGAGGAGAAAATCCAGGTCATTGCACTTTACTACACGTCAGAAATGTCAGGAGGGTCTGGTCTTTCCTGATCTCTACTCCCTCCAAGAAGACTTTTCCAGAAATCCTGTCTTCAGACACCTGCATCAAGACTAGACTGACCAGACCCGCCGCCCATCCAGGGGTAAAGGCATCACCAGTGGATGGAGAGGAACCAGGGCTTTATTCTCTGTGTGTGCGTGAGTATGTGTGTGTGCACGCGCACATGTGTAATGTGAGTGTGTGTGTGTAATGTGTGTGTGTAATGTGACTGTGTGTGATGTGAGTGTGCACGTGTGTGTATGTGTAATGTGTGATGTGAGTGTGTAATATGTGTAATGTGTGTGTGATGTGTGTGTGAGTGTGTGCACACGTGTGGGAGCTAGCGGTTGACATCAGGTGTCTTCCTCAGTTGCTCTCCACCATATTTTTTCTTTTTTTCGTTCAGCCTATTTTGTGATAGTTTCTTCTCCCCTGGACCAGCAAGCCCCTTGAACGTGCTCTAGTTCTGCTCCCTCGCCCGCCCCGCTTCTCTTCTTCCCACCCTCATCTCTCTCTCTCTCTTTCTCTCTCTCTCATGGTCACTGTGTTAGGTGCTGTGCTGGGTGCTGGGCATCCAGCAGGGAACAAAGCTGGCCAGGTCCCTGACTGCTATTCCTGTCGGTAAAAACCAGAAGCAACTCATTGATTTCAGTCACTTCCCTTCTCAGAGGCTCCATGTTTGTAAATCTGCTCACACACTAAAACTTATCTGTAGCCCCCAAAAGCACTCTCGGAGTCCCACATAGACATGTGCAGGGGTGACCGTCCTGTCCTCACCTCCCTTCAGTGATAGATGTTGAATGAGGTGCCTCTGAACAGAAACAAGTATCAATTGGTAGGTGAAAATGTGGCCAGAGGCTTGAAGGAATCTCCCTCCGGCTCAGCGTGATGCCACCCATGCCCGCGGTGTCTCTACGGAGCAGAACTGCCACAGGCAGTCAGGAAGGACCGTGGCTTTACGTACAAGAGCCACGAGGCACGTCGCTGCGCTGGTTTGACTTAGATGTCCGTCACGGCTTCCCCTCAAGACTGTAAGCCAAAACAAACCTTTCTGCTTTGGGTCAGGAAAGAGCTGCACCAATCAGACACCAGTGACTGGATGGGGGAGTGAGGTGACCTGTAACGCAGACCTGGATGACAAGAAGGCCCTGTAGGTACCGCATGAGGTGGGAGCCACATGGCTGGACGGGTGAGCAACCTCTGGGGAAGAGAGTGGTGCGAGAAGGGACCTGAGAAAAGCCCCGAGGGCCACACAAGGACTTAGGCCTCGATTCCAAATCCTGTGGAAGCCACTGGAAGGCTTAAACAGCACCACGCACTGGGCTGATCAGCATTCATGATACTCAGCTGCTGTGTTGGGATCAAAGAGACCAACGTGGAAGCCAGGCCCCAGCGGGGAGGTGACCGCTGTGTCCAGGCTTGAGGTCCGCCAGGGAGGTTTTGGGGACAAATTCAGGGGATATTTTTTAGGAGCAGTTAAGCTTCATTTAACTTGGCTGGTGAATTAAATTTAGGAAGCAAAAGAGATGTATTTGTAGCACCCGCCTCCAATCCCAGCACTCGGGAGGCGGAGGCAGGAGGATCACTGTGAGTTCAAGACCAGCCTGGGCTACCGAGTGAATTCTAAGTTAGCCTGGACTGGTGGGAATCCCTCCTTGAAAACCACCACAAATATTAATAAGAACCTCTCCAGGTGACACTGCTTGCCGAGTGGGGGTTGAGGGATGGGCTGTGTGAGTGAAGACATGAATTTGGAGCTCGGCGGTGTGCTGAGGTTGGAGAGATAAACCTGGAAGCGTGGGTCTGGGTGAGGTCACCAGAGCTGGTGGGCAGCTGGGCATCCCGGGGATTCAGATGGAAGTGGGCAAGAGGAGGAAGGAGTCTCTGGAAAGGAGTAGAGGCCAGGTGACTGAGCTGTGGGCGTGGTGAGGCGGATCTGAGACACTCAGGGCTGAGCCCTCTGGAGTGCACCCCCAGCCTGCTCTGGGAAGCTGGTGGGAGCTGGTCTTCCCCGAGGAACTGTGTTCACAGCCTGCAGGAGCCCGCCTTAGCCCTTCCAGCACCAAGACTTGGCACGAAGTACCTGGTTCGTCTCTCCAAGCCAATCACGCCTCTGATGCGCAGGATCTCCATTGCTGGGGCCCACACCTGACCGTCCAAAGACTGGGCAGTCCTACCCTCCATAGACAGTGGGGATGAAGGAGAGGAGCGGGCTGGCAGTCCTAAGCTCTGGAAGTAGCTGTGTGGTGCCCAATATCCCAGGACATTGATGGCTGGGCCTGCGCCCATGGGCACAGAAGACCCCGGCACCCTGGGCGCTGGCTGCTGGGGCCAATGGCTGGTGAAGACACAAGCATTCTGTGCACAGTAGGTCCCATGGGTCACTAGTGAGTCCACGGAATGTCTGCAGCGCTCGTACACACAGGACAGGTAGTTAGTTGAACCCAGGGTCTCTTGCATGCTAGGCAAGCGATCTACCACTGAGCCACATTCTCAGTCTTTGTGTGCTTTTTAGTGGTAATTTTGCTGTTTAAAATGGCTCCCAAGTACAGGGGAGCAGTCTCATGTTCCTAAGCGCAAGATGCCCAGATGAGATTGTGAGACCAGCATGATGGGAGATCTGAGCTCCCAAGGCCAGGGAAAGAAGCAGGATTGGTTAGCAGGCTCTGTGTGAGCGCTTCCCTTCAGTACACAGGACGCCCTCCCTGGGTGGTGCCTTTTTTGTCTTACTGATGCAGACATCTCCTGGCCAGCGTAGTGAGCAGCTTCTAATAACAGAAGCGCATGCTCAGAGGTGAGGAGGGCTAAGTCAAGGTGTGGGGAGGCTGGCTGCTCTCCTGGGCCTCTCCTCTTGCGTTGGGTGACTTTCAGAAGCCCCTGATGTTCTCTGGCGTCTCTTAGTGCCCTCTCTTCTCAGGGCCTCATGTGGGGCCTACCCTGAGCCCAGGATGACTTCATCTAAAGATACAGAAGTTGTGTCTTTTGGGGCTAAGAAGCCGGATGATGTACGTCCTGCCCCTGGAGCATGGAGGGCGTTTCCCTGGCCAGAAGAGAAAGAGGTCACGCTGAGCAAGACGTAATCAGAGAGCCAAAAGCTTTGTGCGGGGCTGAAGCCAGCTTCCTGGAGCCATCCAAGTTGCATGCTCTCCGGTTTGCTGAATCTAGTCTGAACTGAGTTTCTCTCACTTAAAATTAAGAATTCCATAGCCAGGGCCAGGGAGATGGCTCAACTACTAAAAACACTTGCTGTACAAGTATAAGGACCTGAGTTCAAATCCCCAGCAGCTACGTAAAATGTCAGGCATGGGCCTAGTGCTTGGGAGGTGGATTACTAGGGCGAGCTGGCTAGCTTTTCAACTGGCTGAATTGGTGAGCTCTGCATTCAGTGAGAGACCCCGTGTCAATAAAATACGATGGAAAGTGATAGAGAGAGATGCCTAATGTCAATCCCTGGTCTCCACGCACACCACACACACACACACACACACACACACACACACACACAACCACAAAACCACCCCAATACACCTTCCCACACAACCCCCCCACATATTATATGAAGCATATTTGACTTCATAGTTGGCCT
>PVHP010014545.1:0-31557 GCA_004024765.1 Zapus hudsonius | reverse complement strand
CCATCAGCTGAGGATGGATCTATCAGAACACATTCATTTGTTTGTGGGGGACACCTGGATCAAACCATGACAACTGGTATCATAGTAGCAGACTGTAAGGGCCTTACTTCAGTTCTGATTCCATGACTTCTAGCCCTTAGCTACCCTGCATACCCTACTCAGAAAATCTGATAGCCTTTCCCCAAATTTCAATGTTCATCTTCCTATAACAGAAAGTTTCCCATCATTCCCTCTATCAGCACTTCTTCCAGCTTCCATCTTACCGCATCTCTGATTTTCTTATACTTCTTTGACCAGGTTCTTTGCATCTTTGCACTGGAGATAAACTCCTAACTGAAAGAAAGACATTTCTCCACAGTACATAACAGTGAATGATGATTTCAAGAATACAGTAAAATCTGAATGTTGTGGAATGTCCATAATATTTCCCAAAGTGAAATCATGGAATCATATGCCTTGGGAAAAAGTTGGTTCTGTGAAATAGGCAAAAGCAAGATATTGTCCCCTTCTAAAACCTTCTTTCCATAATCGCTTTCTCTTTTCATTCCCATTTGCTTGGTCTTGCAACCCAAAAGTATGGATAGAAATTTTAGAAAGGGTCAATCTTCAAAATCATCTACTTTACTTGACCACACCCTAGGAATGAGAACATTGAGTTTTTTCTCTTCTTTTGGAACATTTTTATTGGCACTTTAACACATAAATATACTCTAATTTGATCATATTCCTGTTGCATTGTCCTCTTTGGTTTCCTCCCTCCCATTCACAGTCGGCTGAAGACTCATTGGCTTCTTTCCAATTATTCCCTCTGATTTGATGCTTCATTCCTCTGATCCTCCCCCATCCTTCATGTGAAGTGTTGATGGCTTGAACAATGCATGTCTTGTGGGAGCACCAGCAACCCACTGTGAGCCATGAATGTACCAGTCAGTTCATATCTGGGGGTCCATGCCCCAAAGTTCTCCTTCCTACCCTGTGGCTCTTACAGTCTTTCCACCCCCTCTTCAATCACAACATTGAATTCATCTCCTTTGTCCTCAAATATATCCCAGCCCCTGTTTTTATTAACCTTTTCTTTCTTGGACTTGGAAACCAAGAAACTAGCAACATTGCAAATTTTCTTTTTAGTTTGGAGAAGAGTTATGAACCCAGGGCATCATATGTGCTGAAGTCATTATCTACCACGGAACTCCACCTCAGATCCTATTGAAAAATTTTAACCCCTTTTTTTCTGTGAGGTGCTGTAAGGGCTTTAGTCTGTAGTCATCAAGGTGTTGAACTTATATATCCACTTGCCTGGGTGACACGTAACCAGACTTTTGTGTAAACATTACTCTGGGTTTGTCTGTGAGGGTGTTTTCTGCATGAGATTAGCATTTGGATCAGTAGATTAAAAAGATTGCTGTCTACTGAGGGTGAGCCTCACCACTTGTTGAAAGCCTGAACAGAATCACAACGCTTCTGGATGAGACTTTGGTTTTTTTCCTAGTCTCACATTTAAACTGAAGCACGGACACTTCCTGTGTCTGTTCTTTGCTGGCTTTCCAAGGAGCTACACCATGATCAGCTAACCTGGCCGCCCAGACTTCTGACTGCAGATCTGTGGGCTTGTCACACAGAAGTATCATGAGCCTTACAACCGATTTTATGATAAATGCCTATATCCTATAGGTTGGTTCTATTTCTCTCAAGAAACTTGACCAACATAGTCTTCTCTCAAATGTTAGCTCAGTATTTCCAAAGCCAAGTTTAAAATTTCTAACAGATGTAGTGCTGGGTACTGCAATTCAAATGTGAAATAGAAATTGTTTGGTTTTCTGTACTCTTTGAGTTAATTATGGATTTATGTCTACTATGTGCTATGGATTCAAATAATGCACTGAATACTAGGGTGAGCAGACACAAAACAAAAAGTCAAAGTCAGAGTTAAGTAGGCCCAAGAGAAAGCAATAGATGAGTAGGGCATAAAGGTGGGGTGAGAAGGACTTTCTGGGGGGGGGATAAGGTTTGAGGAAGGCAGGATCACTAGGTAGGTACTAAGGATGGTTTGATGGAAGAAACAGTGTTTCATGAAATGGATGAACATCTACAAAGGGAATTTATTCTTTTTTTTATAAATTATATCTCTGTTATCCATATTAAGATACACTGAATGAGCAAATAATGTGTTGATGTCCCCAATTCCCAGACTTCCCTCTTCCCTGTCCCCAATCATCTGTATATCCTCCTCTGTGGACAGTCCGGATCAGTCCATGGGTTAGGGGGTTAAGGATAGCCTAGGAGTCAACCCGGTTCCCCCCCATTTGTATGTTGTTACTGGGGGGGGGGCATGTCTCTGGATATTCTCCTCCACCATGGCTCTTACAATCTTTCTGCCCCCTCTTCTGCTTAGTTACCTGAGTCATGGTGGGTGAGTATTAAGACTGCTTTATTGTTGAGGTTTTAGGGACCTCTGTACTTCTGCTTTAGGTTGTGTTGAAAATAGTTGGTGTCTGTCTCACTGGCTCATCCTGGGTTGACTGATGTGGCTGCGGTTATGGGTCTCTTGCTTATCCCACCACTCTTCTGTGGGGTTCCATGTAAATCCTCCAAGGTAGGTCTGGGGTGGCTCATCTCTTGCCAGGATGTCAGCTATTGGTCTGTGTCTTGTTGGTAGGGTTGGAAGGGCCACACCTCTCTCGCTGGCTTACAAAGGGAATTTATTTTTAAAAATCTGAAATGACAGTAGTTAGGTATTTAAATTCAGAATCAAAGCACATGAGAATAAAATTACCAGTGTATAAAGGTTCCTTTTTTTTCCTTTGCTAATTAAAGAGGTTTGCTGTAACACTTGTTAGTCTTTTTCCTCCCTTCTCTACCTTCCAAGGAAGTCTTGACTTAACATTCAAGTTTATGGAATTTTTACAGGGAGGAAAAGAAGGAAGGAAAGAAAGAGGGAGTGAGGAAATAAGGGAGAAAAAGAGGAAACAAGAAGAGAGGGAAGGAAGGAAGAAAAGGAGAAGAGAAGGGAGGGAAGGAATTACAACAGGTAGGAAAGATTAAATCTAGCAGATATTATATTTTTTTGCTGCTGGTGGTGTTTATTTTTCTTTAAATTTTAGTGTGTGTAACCCTGTAACTTAGCCTGAATGCTAGGATTATAGGTTTATAGTGCTAGATTATGGATTCAGTAATCAGGGTATTTTAATTTTCTCCCTCTCTCTTCCCTCCTTCCCTCCCTCCCTCCTCTCCTCTCCCCTCTCCTCCACTCTTCTCCCTTCCTTCCTTCCTTCCTTCCTTCCCTTCCTCCTTCCTTCCTTCCTTCTTTCCTTCCTTCCTTCTGTGCTGGAGCACTCAGGACTATCACACCAGGCTTTGTGTTTTTGATTGGAGGTAATAATGTTAAGAAAGTAATTATACTGGTAAAAAAAAATCTATTTAAAGAATAATTATGTCTGTCTTTGATATGAGAGAAATGCTGTACTTAAATTTTTTTGTTCCTTTTCCTTTTGTAATCCTGGGAATCAAATCAAGAGCCTTATGCATGCAAGGCAAGTGGTTTACTGTTAAATTACTCTCCCAGCTCTTATTTGAGTTATTTTGAAATAGCATTTAAAACAGAAATAATTCAGAAGTTAAACCATATGGATCACCTCTGAATAAACACTGAACATATCTTCCCTAATGGTAGCCTCACTTTTTTCCCCTCCAATCTAGACATGAAATCTCGCAGAGGTAGAATGGAGTTTTATTAAACTTTATCTGTTTCCTCTCTTTAAAACCAGTGTGACTGGCTGGAAAGATGGCTCAGAGGATAAGGCACTTGGCTCCAGTGCCTGAGGCCCCCAGTTCAATTCCCCAGTACCCACATAAGCCAGACCCACAAGGTAGTGGCCCTGGTGCTCAATCTCTCTCTCTCTCTCTCTCTCTCTCTCTCTCTCTCTGCTTGAAAATGAATAAATAAAAAACAGTATGACTAAATATAAGTAGCAATTTCATACCCTGGCCATGATGACTGGTTCAAGAACGGAAGCATGACTGAGCTCTGGCCAATGAGATGCAAGAACATGTGGACCCACATTGAAAGGTTCCATTGCCTTCTCTTCAATGGGCTGTTTCTCTTCTCTAGGTGCTTCAGAAGAATCACAGAAGACATTATTAGAATCCTGTATCAAACCAAGCCTGAATTCTCTCTTTCTCAATTTACTTTTCACAGTTGCAATAGATTATCTTCCTAAGGCATCATTCTGCAGCTTAAAAAATCGCTTAGTTACAGTGGAATCCAAACCATGTAGTCTGATATCAAAATGATTTCATTTCTTGCAACCAACCCAAACTCCATACTTGGTGCCATGACTACCCCTTCACATACTGTGATCTATATGCTCCTTTGCTGAGAGGAAAAGGAGGCCTTGGCTCATTCTGGGGCTGGAATCTTGACACTTAAGCTTTTTGTTGTTGGTGCTGGTTTTCTTCTTGTCTTTTGAAACTAGGTTTCCTGATGCTGCCTTGGCTGGTCTGGTACTTGCTATGCAGACCAGGCTGTCCTCAAATGTGCAGCAATCTTCCTGCCTTGGCTTCTTGAGTGCCCGGATGACAAGTGTCAGTACCATTTCATCAATGCCACCACCTCTCATGACAAAGAAATCAGTATGTGCCTCTTTTAAATTCAAATACCATCAGGGTATAATGTTCCTAGGTAATCGTGTCTTTTATACCAAACTCTATTATAATTTCATATGGGCAATATATACAGATCATACAGAAACATTTTAAAAATACTATTTATTTATGAGGGGGAAGAGAGAGAGAGAGAGAGAGAGAGAGAGAGAGAGAGAGAGAGAGAGAGAGAGAGAATAAGCACTCTAGGGTCTCTTGCCACTGCAAAGGAACTCCAAATACATGCACCACCTTGTGCATCTGGCTTTCCTTGGATACTGAGGAATCAAACCCTAGCCTGGCAGGCTTTACAAGCAATTCACCTTCAACCACTGAGCCATCTGCCCAGCTCCAGAAACATTCATGAATGCCTATGCTGTATTCAACATGTATTAGGTTCTGGATAATAATAAAAAGAAGAAACAACCACTGTTTTCAGCATGCTCTTTGTATTGTGCTACATTCTAACATTTTTATATTTACTAATTTATGCAATATTCAGAGGAACCATAGGAAACACATGACATTTGTTTCTTCCATTTTACATATGAGAATACCAGGGAACAAAGAGTGAATAAATTACCAAACTTGTCACAATTTCTAAATGTTAAAATACATATTCAAACCAGAGCCTACAGTCAACTAACTGCAATACTAACCCCTGGTGTTTTTTCTTTGAAAAAAATTGGCCCTCAAGTACTAAAATTTGCAATATGTATTAATTTGTCTGATAAATCTTTCAAGTCCTCTTTAGTAAATGTAATTCAACCCCAGAAAAGATAATTCCTCCCCACTCATTTATATTCTAACTGTTCAAATTATTTTTAACTTATAAACACTTGCAAATTATTGCAGTCTAAATTTTTTATTTTTAATCCAGTTGTTGTGGCAAATCAAAAGATGACCACCAGTGATCTCATCTTGAGCTACTCATTCCCTTGTATTTTCTTGAACTGCAATTTACCATGTTGGCTAATGTGACCAATGGAATGTGGTAATAGCAGTGGCTGTCACTTCTAGTGTTAGATTATTTTAAAAGTGTATTTTATCTTGGTTTCTTTTTTTCTCTCCTCTCTTCCCTGATCACCTAACCATACCTCAATCATTTCCTTTGGAGGAATCCAGGATCTGAACCCTAAGGTCATTTGGGAATCCTGTGGAGAATCCACATCACAAGAATGAAAGTCTGAAACCATCATCTAAAATGACATTGACTTATAGTCCTAGCTGAACTCATTTGTTGGAGCAACCTTCTTGTAGCTGTACAAATGCCAGACCAGAGCAGCTAATGGGAGGAAAGGGTTCATTTCAGGTTTACACAGGAAGCTTACAACTGGCTCACTTCATATTTCTAGGGCAGAGAGAGAAAGAGAACAGTCAGAGATCAAGCTGGCTCAGAGCACACTTTAAGGCTGGATTCAAGATCTGTCCCCAGTAACACACCTCCTCTAGCAGGGCTCCACCTGCTAAATGCTCCACCAGCTGAAGGCTAAGTAGGAGACTTAATCAAAATTACCTGTGGCTCACCCTCCTACCACTGTTTGCCCCCTGCTGTGACAGGTGATATCCAGCCTCTGCTCAAGTCACATTTCCCCCTGCCATTATGGAGTTTTCCCTCAAATCTGTAGGCCAAAGTGGACCCTTTCTTCCAATGAGCTTCTTTGGAACAGGAGTTTGTCCAAACAATGAGGAGCTGACTGCAACAGTTGAATTAGAACCAAAGGTGTGAGGTTGTTGCTGCTAGAAACCTGACTATGTGTCTTGGTCTTTGGAACTGATTTGCTGGAGGAATGTGGAAGGATTTGAAACCTCAGCCTAAGAGACTCACACCTTGTAGAGCTGTGAGTACAGATTGATGGACCATTCTGGTCAGAGTTGGAAAGACCTGAATGTAGTAAGGACTATGGACTGTGAAGTTTGGTTTATGAGGGTGAGAACTTTGTTGGGACCATGCCGGAAGCAGTTTGTGCGAGAGGCTTGCTGTGTTCTGGCCTCCCATGTTCTGTGAACTTTTCCAGGGTTGCAGTGTACAGAAATGAACTGGTGTGAGCAGGTGGAGATGGAACAGAAAGAAATGGTAGCTTCAGGCTAAAGACTGAACTATTTGAGAGGTTACAACCTTTGAGACTGGGCCAGCTCTTCTGCGTTGGGGCAGCAGGAAAAAATGTGAACCCTTTGAAAAGCAAGGGGGATGGATGCTGATAGCATGTCCTATTCTTTATAGGTGGCTTTATCCCCCCTTACCCCCAAGGGATTAACAAATTGGTAGCACACCTGGTACTATGGAGCATAACAAATGCAGAAAAGAAAGGGTCTCTGGATGTGCAACATGGTTGTGGTTTTGGAAATGGCTATGGGCAATGTGAAGAAGGCTTGGTGGAGGCCCAGCATAGAGGCAATGGAGCCATGAGGATGAACTGTGGGCTACAGTGAATACCCAGTGGATAGGTTAGGACTATGAGATGGCTTCTGCTTGGAATTGTTTCACCAGCTATGAACAGCTTAGCTGGAGGGGCAAAATTGAAACTCCAGAGACTGGTTAGAGATGTCAGACTTGCAGGTATGGAACTTGATTATTCGTCCTGCTTGTTTTAGATCTTGTATTGGTTCTTCTTTTTTTTTTCTATTTGTGCCCAATGCCACTTTTGCACTGTGAATGTTTATTATGTGCTGATGGGCCCTTCACCTTTCCCCGATGGAGCCCATCTCCTGCTGGCCAGAGAGACAGGCTTACTTGCAGGGGGCCAGGGATCCATGACTCTTCTTACCCAACAATGTGCCTTTATGTTTTTTGGTTTTATAGCTAACAATTTATTTTGGACAATGAGGATGTTTGAAAAGCATTGGGACTGATTTTAAAAATTATTTTAAAAATGCCCGAGGCTGCCTGGTGTGGTGGCACACACCTTTAATCTCAGTACTTGGGAGGCAGAGGTGAGAGGATGGCTGTGAGTTTGAGGCCAGCCCAAGACTACATAGTAAGTTCCAGGTCAGCCTCAAAAAAAAAAAAACAGGAAAAAAATCTGATGCTATGGGAGACATTTACAATCAAACTACCACAACATCAATCTTCAGGCCCACCCATCAGGTGAGACCAGATCCCAGACAGACAGGTGGCTGCATCTTTTGTGAGACTGCTCAAACCAGAATTGTGTCCTTATCTCCAGAATACATATGTTGCAGTCCTAACCCCCAATACCTCAAGGTAAGGCTGTGTCTGAAGATGTAAGGAAGCTTAAATAAGGTTCTGGGGGTCAGATGCTAATTTGTGTGATCATATCCCTAATAAGTCTGTCAAAGAGGCAATTTAAGTGGACCTAAATTTAATCTCACTTATGTCCTTATGTGAAGAGGAAAAGTCCACTCAAAAAGAAACACATGAGCGCAGAGGAATGACCACATCAAGAGGTAGCTAACCCCTTGATGTACAAACAAAGGAGAAAGGCCTCAGAGGAAACCTCAATTGTAAGCTTCTGACCTTCAGAGCTGCAAGAAAGCAGATTTTTGTTGTTTAAGCTGTCTAGTCTACATGTTATGACAGCTGTAGGAAGCCAATGAAAGACCTCAATCCAGAACCATCGATTTATTCTACTCCTTAATTCCTTAATCACATAGACTAAAACAAGGAATGATCATATTAAGCTGCTAAATTTTGGGATAATTTGTTGTGTAGCAATAGATAAGCAACTTACCACTCAGCTGTTTAGATTCCTTGTCATGTGTGATAAGTGATTTTCTAAGTAATTAAATTGTCATGTTGTTTTGGGCAAACCTTAGAGATTTTCTTTTATTGTTTCAATTACCTAGAAAGTATTGATTCGTGAAATTATATTTTCCATCCTCATCATTTTATTACTGGGAAGAACATAGGAAATGAAAAACAGGCCAAATGAAACATCTTTAAAATAATCTAGAATTTCACAATATTCCCCTTTACCATCCTTTGCCCATTTTCTACACCATTGACATAGGAAACAGTCCCTTCAGCAATTGAACAAAACATGCCAACACTTCTTGTTTCCTTCTCCTCATGAAATGGAAGGCATTAGAGGTTCAGAAGAATTATTTTTGTACCAAAGTCATACTGTATATTGTATCTCACTTAATAAAGGTTCTTTAAACTGTTTATGGCTTCTGATGGTGAGTAGTAAACTGATGTGCCTCCCCTATTCACTGTTCATTATTGCCCGCTCACCATAAGTGTTAGCTGATGCTGACTAGGCTCTGTTCTAAATATCAATGGCACAGCAGTAAGCAAAACAGATGGAAAACACTTCTTCATGGAGTTGGTTGAAAGCAACAGCAATAAACATGAAAGACAGGTGAAATCTGCAGCAGGCAGAATGGTGATGAATGAAGAAATCTGCAACATCAGGGCCTCAAAGCATTCCTGGCCCTGAAGGACTACGGTAAAAGTGTGAACATATTGGGTTGAAAGAAAGGAATGACTTGTAAATAATGAATTACATACTCACTATGAGTACTAAATGGTTGGAAGTTTCAAGGGTGTGGAAGTCATGTTCTTGTTTTAATTGGGTTCCTATCTAAGGTAATATTCATGGTTTGTTTCAATGTGGAGTTCTGTTTTACATTGTAAGATTATTATAAGAATTTATCAACAGAAAAGTCATGTTACTCAATGATTTTAATTGTGAGAATTGTCACTGATGTTAAATACATTAGCTACCAACATTTTCTTTTTGGAAATGAGATCATAACTACAGAAAGTTTTAGAATCAAGTGAACAAAGCCCTTTCTTCTATTATGTGCAGAGAAAGTTACAGTCTTGAAACTAAGCATAGCATTACTATGATTATAGCGGATCTTAAAAGGCTATTTTTGTTCACATGTATTACTTATACAAACCAATGGGTTTCATTTATGTCATTTTCATACATTATATGAATATTTTTATATATCTTGTGTAACATATACATTAGAGTACTCCCCCCCCGTGTATATGTGTGTGTGTGTGTGTGTGTGTGTGTGTGTGTGTGTGTGTGTGCATTTGCTTGCACAAGAGAAAGGAAAGACTTACTTCGTTGAACATTGCATTTCACACTTATATGGTTATGGATATAAATAAGTGAATAGATAGAGTCTAAGCAATAAAAACATGTTGGAGTGTGGTCAGCAATGAAGTTGCAGCTTGGGCCTTCAGTAACTCTAGCAATGAGTTAATAAGCCTATAAAGTATGTGTCTATTTTAGATGCTCAGAGGCCAAAGCACTTGAAACAAAGTGATTTACTTGACCAGTTTCCCCTGAGTCAGGATCATATTCTTGTTTCCAAGATGCCTTAAATATTTATTAGAGCCATCTGTACTATTGAAAAAGTAATCTCCACAAAGCTCTCAAGACCACCTCCATTCCTAGTAATGTAAATGGCACTGGGTAGTATGAAAGGAAAATGTTCTGTTGTGGGTGGTGATCTATTCTTTCTTCCACTACCTCTAAATGACAAGCCATAACATAAATAGCAAATGCTCTTTATTTTTGTTATGAATCAGCAAGTTTGGCAATTTCTCTACAGTCAGAAGTATTGGTTGGAGATGAAGTCAATTTCTATTTTAAAATTTGACTGTTCTCACAAAGGGCAATTCATCTCAGAACAAGGTAATATTAGTCACTAAACATACCAACAAAATGTTCTCGGAGTTCCTAAGTTTCTGGATAAATGCACATCTGGGAAACAGAAATTTACTCAAAAGGAAGTCTCAGCAATCTATTTGCATATAGAATTTCAAGTTCAGTCCTTGCCCACCACTTATTGATTGATTTTGAGTGGGCTGCCTTATTTTTTCAAGTCTCAATTTTTTCATTGGTATACCTGTGTCCTGTGACTGATATAGCAATTAAAGGAACTGTTGCAGTCAGCATTTTAGTTGCTGCACTGAAAGAACCCAAACTAAAGCGGATTGTTGAGGAAATAGTTTATTTGGCTTATGGACTCAAGGGGAGACTCCATCATGGCAGGGAAAATGATGGCATGAGCAGAGGGGTAGACATCACCTCTGCCACAGCACTGCAGCAGAAAGGTGCGCCAAACACTGGCAAGGGGAAGCTGGCTTATAACCCCCATAAGCCCACCCCCAACAACATAGCTCCAGCAAGGTTGTAAAACCCAAACTGCCATTAGATGAGGATGGATCTATTTGAACACAGTCATTTGTTTGTGGGCAACACCTGGATCAAACCATGACAGTTTTCCCCTGGCCCCCACAAACTAATAATCATACATGATGTAAATACAATGTGTTCAGCTCAACTCAAGTCCCCACAGCTTTCAACTGAGCCATAATACCAAAAAAATAAACCTATAATGGCATAGAATATTCACATTGCAAAACATAACATGAGGCTTGGCAAAACAGATTGAATCAATACAAGATTTAAAATAAGCAGGGAAATTTCAATCTCTAACTCCAATTTCCATGACCCTGCATTTGAATAAATCTCTTGGAGATTCAATTTCGCCCCTCCAGCTCAGCTACTCACAGTCCAGGAAAACTTCATCCAGTGCTTGCACTGGCAAGCCATCCATAGTCCTGGCATCTTATTGGGTCTCCATTGCAACCCACAATTCATCCTCATGGCTCCATCAGCCTCCATGCAGGCAATCTAGCACACCTGCTTCACACTGCCAATGGCCATTTTTCAAAAACAAAACTGTGTTGCAAATCCAATGACCCTCTGTTTCTAACCAATCTCCACTCCACAGAACCAGGTGGACTACCAACTTGTTAATCCAGGGAGGAACAAAGCATTCACACTCCTTACTTCAAAGAGTCTGCATTCTTCCTGTTGTTCCAATGCAGATCACCTGGCCCAATCTCAATGGTTGTCATCTCTCAAACAAATGCAGCTGAACACACAGCAGTTTCGGCCCAAAGATTTCTTTTCTTTCTGTGCCATCTTCAATTGCCCACACTAATCCATCTTTACATAAAGCAACCCTGCACAGGTTCCCAGGACACAGACAGGTAGAACACAATAAGCCTCTCATACAAACTGCTTTTGGCAAAGTCCTGATAAAGTTCTTTCTCCTCCTTATAAGCCAAACCTCACAGTCTGTAGTTCTCACTGCATTCAGGTCTTTCAACTCTGACCAGAATGATCCATCAAGCTGTACTCACAGCACTCCAAGGCGTCTCTTAGAACGAGATTTCAAGTCCCTTCACATTCCTCCTGCAGATCACTTCCAAAAGGCCAAGCCACAAGATCAGGGATCTAGCAGCAACAGACCCCACATCCTGGTACAAAAACTGTTGCAGTCAGCTTTCTAGTTGCTGTGCCGAAAGAACCCAAACTAAAGCTGCTTGTGGAGGAAATGGTTTATTTGGCTTACAGACTCAAAGGGAGACTCCATCATGGCAGGGAAAATGATGGCATGAGCAGAGGGGTGACATCACCTCTGCCATAGCACTGCAGCAAAAAGGTGTGCCAAACACTGGCAAGGGGAAGCTGGCTTAAAACCTCCATAAGCCTGCCCCCAACAACACAGCTCCAGAGAGGTTGTAAAACCCAAACTGTCATCAGTTGAGGATGGATCAATCAGAACACGTTCATTTGTTTGTGGTGGACACCTGGATCAAACCATGACAGGAACTAATCCAAGTAAGGTATTCAGAACACAGAAAATTGAAAGGGCACAACAAAAGTCAACTAATATTATGTCAGAACCATGGATTCCAATGTGTGGTCCCTGAATCAGCAGCCTCAGCACTTCTTGGGAACTTGTCACAGAAATGAATTCTCAAAACTCCACCCTAACCCCAGATCAGTGAATAAGATATGCTTGAAATGGAACCTGGAACTGTTTTAACTGGTACATGCTAAGGTTTGAAAAGCATACTTACAGAATAATGAGGTACAGCAGAAAATAATCTCTAATAGATACCAACTCATTATTTGCTCATTCAATGTATCTAATTATGGATAATAAAAAATCAAAGTATACATTAAAAACCATGAGACATGACTGTTTTTTAATAAATATGACAGTGGCCATTACTCAGTAGCTTCTTAAAATAAATATATATATATAAAATTCATTTTCAAGAAACAGTATCATGACTATGTGTGAGAGGGTTGTACGGGATGGAGATGTCTGCTCTACCTCCAACTCTCATTCATCATTCTTACATAGATACCTAGGCTGGATTTAGACACTTAATATAACAACTGAGTCAAAAGTGAAATCACACAAGTTTTATTAATTTTAGAGGTATAAGGACAGCTGTTCACAGAAGAGTAAAGTTCAAAGACCAAAGCATGGTTATTTATACTCTTTAGACAAACAACCATAAAAGTGTGAAGGAATGATGTGATTAACGAATAATTGCACAGGCGTGGTAAAGCCAAGGGTCATTGTTAACATATCTGGCGAGGTGGGAATGAAGGCCAGTGGAACATCAGCCAAGTTCAGTCTGTTTATTCAGGTTTACAGCAGCCTGTTATGGTGCTGGTGACTCCAGTCATTTTCCAGCCTGGATAAGGGAAGGGTACTCCTCCGCAAAGGATCTTGATGGCCTACTGCAAGAGGAAAGATCAGGGCTAGGGGCTCTTTCTCAGTTACTAGGATTATTACTGGAAATAAATCCGACACCAAGTTGACGTTTATGGGATGGTACATCCTTACCTCCTTCAGCCAGCTTAATTTTAAGAAACCAAGTATAGAATTTTAGCAGTAACATGAGAACACCAGGATTTTTTGTAGACTTTTACCAACCCTGGTTTGACTGCCAGATAGAACACTGAACACCACACAACTGCAGTCCAAGAGAGCTATTATTAAATTGTGTTAATGGGCTTTGTAAAGCCAAAAACACTGTATGAAAAAAAAAAGACATTGATCTTCAACATTGATGTAAATCAATGGGAACATGCAGCTATTATCCACCTATCTTGTCTCTGCAAGCAGGACTGCGTGGCCGTACCACTAGAGGACATGTGTTAGATGAAACACAAGATTCTAAGTGCTTTTTATTATTTAAGTGTGGTCAGAAAGATGTATCCACAATTAAAGATAAAATTTCCATCTAGAACAAGGTGAACCACAATGTGTAATTCTGTCATTAAATTCTCCACATTACTGCCAGAGTGACTTTTCTAAAGTACATATTTAATCATGTTGTTGCCCAGATTTAAAGGCCTACTTGGCTCCCATAATCCTAGTGAACGAGAGCCTCTAATCTGACACATGCCAACCTAGTCCATGTGCCTCAATTACACCTCTGCTTTGCACCCCTTCCCCTGTCACTACTAAATTAGTTCCTCCTTCTTTCTAACTTTCTGGAAGACTGTGCATGTTCCTTGCATTGCGTTATATAGTCATTTAAATGTCAGCCCTTCAACAAGACTTTTTCTAACTTTGACTGACAGCAAGAAGTGCGTTTTCATTTTCATGCCCCCGGCAATTGGCATAAAGCCTAGCATAAAAGTAGCACTTGGTAAATAAAGACTGTTCTAGATCTACAATAAAATCCATGCTTAAATCACAGAGCTCAGTCCAGGAAAACACAGCAATCTCATGGAGCCTCTCTCTATCCAGAGAAGGACAAGGAAGAGCTTTGAGAGGAAAGCTCTGCCACTTGCAAGATCCCGACCTTCCTCATTCCTTGTCTCATAGGAGACAAGCTATCTACTCCAAGGCAGAGCTCCTTGTTGGCTACCACTATCTTCTGAAATCCACAAGATCTCTTGTTCTATTAAGATATTCTGACCCTCACAGAGATACTGGGCTGAAGCCCTCAACCTTAATCTTGCACTTTTAAGTTTCAACTTTGTTGTCTTGAGACAGATCAGAGCAGCAGAACACAAGAAGGATCACTGTGCAGCTAAAATGCAGCTGGCCCTGTGTGTGTTGGTCTGCAGAGTGGCCCTTGGGCTTTGAGCCTCAAGCGTAGTGATCATGATTGCTCATCCACCAGCCACCACTCTCCACCTGACTCTCCTCATGGCCCAGCTTCCATTTAACCCCACTAGCTGGCATTTTAGAATACGCTTCTTTCTTGGTGCCCTTGGAATTTTATTCTTGCTAAATGATTTAACTGGAAGTATTTGGTTCAGAGAAGCTGGAACCAGCTGTCAGTTCTCTAAGCCACTTGTTTCCCTGAAGCAAACAGTGCTTAACAGTTATAGCATCTTAAATCAATCTGCTGTTGAAGATTATCTTGTGGGTTTGATTGCTCGTGGCCATTGGTATCTGTTGTCATGTCTCCTTGTCTAAAAGATATATTTCCAGTTTTGAAATGAATCGGAGTAATGATAAAATTAGTACAATGAAAAGGCATTAAATGCCTCCTGTAAATACTCACATGACTTATCAAGGTCTGCACAGAAATCTGTGGACATTTCCCTGTGGCTAACTCAGAAATGTCTGAGAACCTTCCTTCTGTATCAGCTTTTAAATGCAAACTTCATAATTGAGGGGCTTCTGTGAGGATCAATTCCTGTAACAAAAAGTACTTGGAACATCCACGCACATTGCAAATGTTCATTAAGCAGTATTTATTATTCTAGTTAGATTTGTGAGGCTGTATTAGTTTCTCGTGACTGCCATAACAAGTATCATAAAATGACTTAACACAGCAGAGATGTGTCACCTCACAGTTCTGGATATTAGAGGCTCCAGGTCAGAGTGTTAGCAGGATCATGCTTTCTCTGATAGCCCTAGGGGAAAATCCTTCCTTGTCATGACCAGTCTATGGGATTGCCTGGCAAGATTTGGCATCTCTTGGCTTGTAAATGCCTCACCCAGTCATGCCATGTTTTGCATCTTCGTATTGTCTTCCTCCTGTGCATGTCTGTCTCTGTGTCCAAGTTTCTACTTTTGTAAGCCCTCTAGTCATGCTGGGTTATAGCCAAATGATTTCATTTCTTATTACCTCTCTAAAGATTGGGTTCCCAAATAAGGACACATTCTTAGGAAGGAGGTATCAGGACATCTACAAGTCATTTGAGGGAGATACAACTCTATCCACACAATGGGGCAGCAGCTCACTGGGATTTAAATCTCAAATTCTATCTTGTTTTTCCTACAGCTGACATGATTTTGTTTTGTTAGCATGCTTTTTCTTGCTGAGGAGTAGAATTTTCTAATGTTTTGTTCTGGTGTTCAAATTTTTGTCAGTCCTATTTGGTTATTAGAAGAATTCAGATGAGCTATATGGCCTCAGGCTCTTACTACACAACCCCCAACCCTGCCCTCCAATGCTTGGCATGGTATCCAGCCCTTAAGGGAATAGAAAATTAAAAGGCCCTGGCTTGTAGCAGTTGTTAATTCCCACAGTGTATTAAGCACTATGTTGAGCAATACCAGCACGGCCAACTCGAGCTACCAACAAACAACAGGCAAAATTCCAAAAGATTTAAACTTTGTCATTGGAAGGAGCAGGAACTATCCCCAGCATTATCACTGGAGAAGAGATCTGCTTCCTGGGTAATTTCTCCTCTCTTTCTTCTCTCAGATTCCCAACTTCTGTCTACCTCCAAACCCTCAGGGACAAGAGAAACACTGACTAATTGGTGAAACCTCAGCATCTGATAGCAACAACTCTTTCCTTAGAAAAGTCATCCTACAAGTTTTTGTAACAGAGAGCCACTCAACAGTTGGCCAGTCCTCTGAGGAAGGCTTTTGTTCTGTCCTTTTTATTTTCTGTGTCAAACTAATGTAGCAATATCCAAATATATTTGCCAATAATGACATGGGAAATGCCAAGAGTCTCCTGGTCATTTCTTTCCTGCCACTGTCTCCTTTCTTCAGCACTATCAGACTTTCATTCAGCTCTCCCAACAGTCAGTGACTCTGAGACAGGAGCTCATTGTTAGGACCTAACTGAAGGGTGATAAGGAGCAGAGGTTTGGCACCTATAAATGTACAGGAAAGAGCCAGTGTAAGTCTGTGTTCCCATGAGAAGAAACAGAAGAGGGAACATTTTCCACAAGATGAATTCTATATGCTCCCTCCAAACCTCATCTTCCTCATTCCTGACATCCTTTTTAATATGGAATACTGATAAAGACTGTGATAAAGCTAGAGGTGGACCATGTACACCAGTTCTATGGGAGGTCTGGGAAAGAAAAGAAAGAAAGAGAGAAAGAGAGAGAGAAAGAGAGAGAGAAAGAAAGAAAGAAAGAAAGAAAGAAAGAAAGAAAGAAAGAAAGAAAGAAAAAGAAAGACGAAGGAAAGAGAAAGAGAAAGAAAGGAGAGGGGGAGGGAAAGAAGAAAAGAGTGGAAGGAAAGGAGACTGTCATATTAGTGTGGCATTTCTAATAAAAAGTCAAGAATAAGGAATCAATTACATGGCCTAAAAAACGGGCCATTGGCCTTGGAGAAATCCAGTTAATTTTGTTAGTGTGCCTCTTTGTCCTCTGTATCTGCTACTGTATTTAGCAATCACTGGGGACAGAAAAGATATTAATAATAACAGATAATATTACTACAAAGAGAACAACCAACTCCTCATAATGTTATTCTAGTTTCAACCAAATCTTCCTTACAAGGTATAGAATAAGCAAGTCCGTGGTATACGTCCCTGGGGAAATAAATCTCTTGAGTTCTGCTTGTAGAACCTGGTGGGCAGGGACAGTGAGACCCTGAGAAATCATTTCCTTGGGGCGAGAACAATAGTTGGCCTTTGGGAATGTGAGAAGACTTCACTCCAGGTGCTGAGAACAGAGTATTTTTCTGTTTCTGAAGAAATGGAAGGATCAAGAAGGAACCAGTAAAACCACCCTCCTGTAGCTGAAGGCTATTTGTCTTCATGGTCTTTCTTCTCTTCAACTTTTCCATTTCAGATGCTTACTCTTCTAGGACATAAAGCCACACTTGTGTTCTTAAATGTTCAATGAAGATAACCTACAAGTGTTCCTTGAGGGTAAATTTTTGTATAATTCAAAGGAAAGATGGGGTATGTGAGGTGGATAGAGGGAGCTTACTTGGAAGGTGGATAGCTAGGGCTGTAGAGTCAGATTTTCCCAATCAGGAGCTAGGGGCCAGATCTGAACAGACACCAATTCCAGGAGAAGAAGAAGAAGAAGAAGTAGAAATCTCCAAGAAGATAAGAATCGAGGGCCTGCACTGGAGGGAGAGTCTCATTTTATTGTCACTATCTGCTGCTAAGGAGCCAAACAGAATACACATAGCATAGCTTAGAGTAATCACAGGACTCTCAAAAGCAGAGTGAGCCCTTTATATCTGGATGAGGGGCTTAGCAGAGCATAACTCACTCATTATATTCATGTCAAAAGTCTGAAGATCCTGCAGTGTCCTGGGGTCAGTATGTGGGGAGCCAGGTCCGCCATATGTCAGTGACTACAACAAGCCACCACCATCTCCAACGTTAATCCAACAGAGGGTGGGCAGCAGGTGCCTGAAGGTGACCCATCCTTTTCCAGAAACTGCAATCTGTCACTGAGCAGAGTGACTCCACAGAGCTAATGGATCAGAGCCAAGGCATATTAATAAGAGGGACACAGTTTCTGTGTCCTGTTGACCCGATTGGCAAGTGCTGTCATTCCTTTCTTTCTCTGAGTTAAGGAATCTCAGTCAGAGACTGGAAGAACAGCCTCTGATGAGAAATGTCTCCCTAGGTAGCCCACAGCCCTCCTCTGGGAAGCCACAGTTGCCCAGCTGTTTGGCAGTAGCAGCAGAGCAGGTGATTTCAGCTTCTGAAATTCAAATTTACAAATACTTACCAGAAGTGCTGGAGGCCAAGGTGCTTGTACATCATCAGAAAAGGAAGAGGGAGCATGAGATTTTTATGGTGCATACTTACCAGATGCTTCCAGTTAAGGGTTTCACACACTGCTTTTCAGAAAACCTAGTCATTTGTTTCTTAGTGTTTTCCTCTTCCTTTAAAAAAAATTCCCTTATTTCTTTCTTTCAAGGAGAATGAAAACTTTTCACATGTGAGACATGGTCACAGCTTAAGTTTTCTGTCACAGGGATAACATTCCCGTTTCTATTCTGTGGTGTACTGAAGAAGCAGAGGCCATGCCAGCTCAAAAATGCAGATGTGGCATCTTGATTGCTTCTTGCCGAAGGACCTTGACAGGGAGCAGAGACAGAAAGGGCTATGTGGCCTGCCCTTTCCACCTGCAGCTAGTCACAGAAATTCCTTTGGAGAAAGACGCTCTCCCTGCACCAGCATGAGAAGACAGGCCTCACGGCCAGAGGAAGTGTTAATTTGACAGCTGATCCATACAAATAAGCTAAAGAACCTGACCCTCAGCTGCCTCACAAATCTTACCCCTGCCATTCCCCACAGTTAACCCTTGTTTTACATTTTTCATAAATTCATCATTCATTTTGTTGAAAAGGTATAAAAGTGTTCTGCTTTGGCCATTTCTATGGGTCTTTCATTTGAGTATGCTGCCTCCCTTCTCAGCACCAAGGGTCTGTTATATTTTTACAGTGGTATTACACCCCCCATGAACATGTAAAAATACAAAAGTCCTATTTTTCTCCTGAAAGCCAGTTTCTCCTGTTAAGCCGGTAAATAGACTCTTTATTTAAAATACCGCTTAGATCTCCCGTCACAGTGGACCTGCCTTTTGACATTTGCAGTTCTCTGTCTCATGACAACTTGTCTTAGCAGAGCTAAGTGAACCCAAGTGACAGAAGATAGCTTGTCCCTCCCCAAACCTCTGCTCCATCAATACAGTTGATGCCCTGATGTCCCCATTTCAACAGCATCAGGGCTTGACGTCACAGAGGAGAAAAAGACTAAAGTCTCACTTTCCACCAATGGTGGCAAGACCTGTAGCTAGAATGGAGCAGGACCTTCCCTGGCCAGCCGGCTTTGAGGATCCCAGCCATACTGCTTAGTTCTGTTTGTCTGGGATGCTGGTTCCTGTGGAGATTCCCTGGCTTCCCTATTTCTATTCCTGGCCTTTCCATAAACCCTACTCAATGGCAGCAACTTCAACGCTTCTCTCTTCAAACACACGCCATTATTTTCAATAAATATGGAACTCTTCCAACTCTCCCCAAAAGAGCATCTATCTTATTTATAAAGAATTTTGCTTGTATTTTTAAATGGAAAAGGGGGGGATCTGGCCCCCACAGTATTTAAACAGCCCCAAGATAAGTTTTTGTATCACTCACTTCCACCAGGTGGCAATGTTGCCAATTCACACACCTACTATCTCAGGAAATGTGTTCACATTGTTGCTTCCCAAAGGTAACTGTGTTTTCTTTTTCCTAAGAAATTGCCACAGTTTTTAGTACTATAATGTCCCTTCCGGACTCATTGGGCACCCATCAACTTCCTGTGGGCACAGGCCTCACGATTTAAACAGCAGGTCAAGGCTGGCCTACACTTCCCAAGTGTAAAGCTTGGAGCTAAGCTCTAGGTACCCGAGGTTGTATTCTGGTCACTACAGGACCTTGGACTCAGAAGGAGACATGGTCATTTACCCAATAGTTACTAAAACATGCAATCTCAACTCTGGTTTCTGTTTCTGGAGAAAACAAAGTCATCTGCTTGCTAGTGATGAAGGTGACCAAGCCAGAGCTGAGGTGTGACCTAAGGAGCAGGAGGTGAGCTGTGGCAGGAGTGGCAGAAGCTACCTGCAGAACAGAAGAAAGGCATCAAGGCTAGGCTGTAGGGCATTTTGAAAAAGGAAGACAGAGCTTTGAAACTGAGGGTCAGACTAGAGAGAGAAAGAGAAAGAGAGAGAGAGAGAGAGAGAGAGAGAGAGAGAGAGAGAGAGAGAGAACTGAAGGCTCACATTGATACATCCCTGGCCTTAGTGAGCTGACTGACATCTGTGAGCACCTCCCTACACATCTAGCCCTGACTTCATGATCTATGTCTGGTCTGACCCATGAGCTTTCTACTGAATGTCAATGGACATCACAGCCTAAGTCATTACTTGCACAGTTCAGAAAACTATAAGAACCCTTAGCTCCAGACAATCTACCACCAAGTCCTCTTGATTTTTATCAAATCCAACAATTTTTCTCTAGATCAGTGATTGTCCAAGTGTGGTCTTCAACCTAGCAACCTCAGCTTCTCTAGGGAATTCACAGATGCAAATGCTAGATCCCACCCAAGACCTGTTCAGTTGCTGTCCAGCAACCTGTGTGTGAGCAGTTCTCCCAGGGGATTCTAATGCAGCTTACCAACCACTGATTTAGGATAACACTTGTTCTACCATTCCTTCCCGGGCCTATAGCACAGCCTTGGAGTTCCCCTTCCCTGCCACCACAAATCCTCTTTCGGCAGTGACTCTCAGATTTGGCAATGTGTTACTGGCTGAGATCTACCATCACCCAAAAATTCAAGATCACTGGGAGTGGGGTTGAGGCTTCAGTGTTCCTTACAAAGAATCCCCTTGAAGGTATCAGTGAACACACTATCAACACTTATCCAGGTACTGAGCAGATAAACTGATTTCTTTCTTTCTTTTTTTTTTTTTCCTTGAAATGGCTCCTTTTCTACCAAGCTAGGTAACACCCACATTTCTTTAGGCCTGGAAGGTAAATCAGTGTATGGGCCTGTGCATTCATCAGGTCATCCTGAGGTCACCTGTCAGTCTAGACTTTTCCCCTCTTTCTTAATCCTTAACCACACCTCTTCCTGTTCCCAGTAAAAGTGAGTTGAGGATGGAATCCTTAGGTCCCTGTTTGTTCAAGAAATCCTGATTTCTGACTGTTGTTTCCACACAAGTAACAGCACCCGTTTTCTCTTTCAAACAAATAAACAAAAAAAAAGTCCTGTTTGGGTTTTTTTTTTTCCCAACATATCATATAACCCTCTCACCTCTTATATGTTTTTGGCATGTTCTCACATCTCTTCTTTGAAACTCAGAACACTCGCTACCTTACGCTTTTTAGTGGTTATTTCATTGGGGCTCATCTTCCTCCCTGAAGTACAATCTATAAGAGTTTAACTATCATGCAGGAGAAGCAAAAAGTATTTGCTGAATGACTAAACAATCTTTTGAGGTGCACATTAAATAGTGTCCCCAAGTTACAAAGGGAAACTGAGTCTGGAGAGACCTAAGAATGGATGGTGTGGCAGGAATCAGAATCCTAGCCTGGAGTTCTGAAGCCTCAACCACAAAGCTGGAAACCAGATCTTTCCCTGTATGATTCTGCAGCAGCCAGGGATGGAGCTTTGCCCCATACTTAGTCAACCAGACTCAGCTTGAAAGCTACCCAGTTATTTCCTTTCTATTGAAACGGCAATCTGCTCCAAGGAAATGGAGCTTGTGGCTCTCAGAGTATAAAGGGCAAGTGTGTGGGAGAAGCCAGAGATCAAACAGTCAAGCCTATTTGTTATAGAATTTTTCATGAGTTGAATTCAAATACTGTCATTTGAATCCAAGCTTCACTCCCTTGGATATAAGAGTGAGAACAAAGGGTGAGGAGGAAGGCAGCTGTCAGTGAATAATCTGGAGGCAGATGAGTGGTTCTTGCCTGGGGACAAGAAGGAGAGGCAGCCTGGAGGCCAGGACAGAGGTCAAAGAGAAGCCACTGTGGAAAGTCCATCAGTCCAAACATGAGGAAACTTGGGATTCTGTTGGGACATCAGCATGTCCCTTCAACTCACACCAGCTTGACTTCCTCTTATTGTATAATTGGGATTTGTAAATCACGAGGTCATTTCATCTCTATTCTCAGTTTGCCTGTCAGCAGAATGGACAAATTCAGCATAGAAAACCTTTAAGGAGGCTCTCACCTCTAAAATTCTGATTCTCTGACCCAAAGAACGCTACTAGAACGGACCCAGGACAGATAGGAATGCTCCTGGATACTGAAGAGTAATTCCCTTCTCAAGTCAGAAGAAAAGCAGAGCTCATTTATTCTAATCCTCAAAGCTTTCCGCATCTGATTCTTGATATAGTGCCTCAGGTCAAGTCCAACATGCTTTGAAGTCTAAATTGAGCCATAAAGTTCAAAGCATGAATTCAAAGCTGAATGAATGTATAGGCGATCTTGTTTATTCTCTCTCCCTCCCTCCTTGTCCTCCCCCACTGAGCTATGTCCCCAGCCTTATTTTTCTTTTTTATTTTTGTGACAAGGTCTCACTAAGTTATCCACGCTGACCTTGTACGACTTCTGTAACCCATGCTGGCTACAGAGCCCAGGCAGGCCATGAATTTATGATCTTCTGACCTCAGTCTCCTGAGGAGCTAAGATTGCAGCTAAGATTGCACATGTCCTGGCTTAACATATTAAATTTCCATTGGAGGTAAACTAGGTTATTATTACAATAATAAGCATTCAGTTAATTTAAAAATGCTGGTTGTGTTTTAATTTTGTCATAATTTGTTTATAATTATTCATGTACAATTAAATGCCAGTTCATATTTATGAAACATAAAGTATTCAGCACATTTTTCCTATTGGATCAGAACATTTTAGAAGATGTATGTCAACATTAGGCACGAGAGGCTCTGCAGTAAAACCAACAAGAGCACTGAGCTGAAGTCATGCTGATGTCCCCAGGTCTTGGCTCATGCTGTGGATACCAGGCCCTTCAACTCTTGGACCATCCTGCTCTCCAAGCATGGGATCCATCTCCTCCCTCGAGGAAAGAAGACGAGGTCAAAGTGCTGCTGGGCCAGGTTCTAGGATTGGGCTTTAAGAAACCCGTGGTCTTTACTTTCTTCTTGGGAATCCCGCCACCACACTGTGAGGAAGCCAACATGTCACATCTAGAGTCCAGAAAGAGGTGGTCAAGCTGACGGTCCATAGCCAGCATTCAGTGCCTGTGAGCCACTCAAAGTGCTGCCTCGCCTGATGTCACATGGTATAGAGCTGAGTCGTTCCAGCCCAGCCCTATCCAGATCGCAGGTCAGTGAACAAATTAAAGATTGCTATCATCTTCAGCCCCTCAGTGAAGGACAGATCTCATATGGCAGTGAGTTACAGGAAGAGGAGCCTCCATTGAATCCTCACAGCACCCACGGCTACCACAACGGTCAATCCAGTAGTCCTGAGGGCAGGTGTGCTTATTCCCATGCTATCCTCATTATGGGCATAAAACAAAATGTCACCTCACTGATGCATAATGGCCAATGAAATCAGATTGGAGTTTATAAGTCAGGGCCTGGTGGGAGGAAGTTAGGTCATTGGGGCATTCCCTCAAAGAGGGCATTGGGACTCTGGGCCCTTCCTCTTCCTCTCTTCCCCATCCCAGCTGTGAGGTGTGCAGTTGACTATATGACACCTTCCACCCTGCCATGATGCCCCAAACAAAACAATGAATCCACCTAACCATAGACTGAAACCTCCACTGCTATGAGGCAAAACAGACCTTCTCTTTAGAGATTGATTATATCAAATACTTGTTCCAATAGCAAAAGCTGGTTCCAATAGCAAAAGACCTTCTTCTCTTTAGAGATTGATTATATCAAATACTTGTTCAAATAGCAAAAGCAAAAATGCAGAGAAATAATTATTTGTTGGGTTAATCTTATGAGGTATTAAATAATCTCTTTCCACATTGCATGTCCAAGTTTTTCAAGGATACCTGTACTGATAGTTTAAGCCAGGTAAGTTTTCTTTGCAGGGACTACCTTGTGCATTGTAGGATGTTGAGTTGGACTCTGGTCTCTACCCACTAGATGCCAACCTCCACCCCTCAGACTGTCACATGCCCCTTAGTGATGATGGGGAAGGATAGTTGAAGGCCACAAGCATAGCTAAGTTAGTCAGTGCAACTACCTCAATGAGAAGTTGCTTCCTTTCACACTTTGAAAGCCTTTCATGCATACAGCTCATGCTTTAACCTTGCCAAATTGCATGTAGTTACTTGGACTCTTGTCACCCTAAAAGTACTGTTGTGAGAGAGGGTGAAAAAGTAGCGTTTGTACAATACTCTACCAAACTCTAATCTGTGATATACCAAGTGAGATACTTGGAACTCAATATCTCCTGGTAAAGCGACAACATGACCACGTTTAGGATTTAATGTGGTTTAAAAGATATTCTACCAAGTTTTGTTAAGAAAGCCAGTTAAAGGTGCCTGCTCGCAAAGTTGCCATCCTGGGTTCATTTTCCCCTTACCCATGAAAATCCAGATGCACAAAGTGGCACATGCATCTGGAGATTGTTACAACAGAAGGGGCTCTGGCATGCCCATATTTTTTCTCTCTTCCCCTCTTTCTTTCTTTTTCTCTGTTTGCAAATTAAAAAAAAACTTTTTTTTAATGCAACAGTGCTGGAAGTCGAGGCTCATAGGAAGTGATCAAATCAATCCATCAGGTGTTGCCTTCATGAATGGGCTAATATTATGCGAATGTGTTTGTTTTAAAAGTGAGGTGGGCTTCTTCCTTCCCATTCACTCACTCTCTTTCAAATGAGATAGCTTGTCCTTCCACCACATGACATGATGATGCCACAAGCCTACCCTGGCCACATGCCCACACCATGATGTTGGACCTCCTGGCCCCTAGAATTAAGAAGGCATTTTCTTTTCCATATGAATTATCCAGTCTCGGGTATTCTGTTAGCACAGTAGAAAACAAACAAAACTAATACCATTGTAGGGCTAGGTGGAAACAGATCCACCCCTCTCAGTTCACTGAGGAAACCACACAGAGGGAGGTTTTTTTTTTTTTCATTCTTAAGACTAAATAAGAACTATTTTAAAAACTTTGTGTCCAGCCTGGGAGCTACAATGACTCAGTTTATAGGAAAATATGGGCAGTAGATTCAAAAGGATTAAGACTAGAAAGCCAAAGGTCTCCTTGATGTTGACACAGAGAATCATCTCTAAGTGCTAAATCCTAAAAGCGAGTTCAAGCCATGGAGACAAGGGAGTAAAAAAAACCACAAGTATGAATAATCAAGCCTGTGACAAGCAAACCTTAACACAAGGCTCTAAAACTGGTTATCCATCTGAACCAAGCCGACGTCTCTGTCGAATGGCACAAAATCCCTGGGCTCTAGTACATGTGCCTCTTTGGCTGTCTAATCTGTATGATTTCAGCACCAATTAGAACCCTTTATTGAAGTTTCCATATAAGATATGCCAGCTCCACTACATACATATATATATGTGTGTGTGTGTGTGTGTGTGTGTGAATGTTGAAATGAGTCCTTGTGCAAAGTGTTTCAAAAGCATTCATTAGCAGGAATTCCCCCAGCTTCTGTGGAGGAAGATTCCCCTGGTTCTTCCCAAGCACTACTTGATGATGAAGAATCTTCCAATGACAAACAGTTCAGGGTTGTGGCACTGTTAGCAGGAGCACAGCATCAATGCGGTGGAAGCTTTAGATGTGTGATGACTCCTCCTTCTTCTCACACCTGTCTTCTGTCCTTACACCATACATACCCAAGCCTATCATGATGCTTGATGGCTTAACAGTCTCAAACTGTGGCCCTATCAAGTCATAGCTAGGTCCTATGCTAAGAGCAGAACAGCGGGGACCCCAGCTTTCCCACTGACGTCTTCCCTGAAGTCACCACCTGCCGTATTCGCCCATCTTTCATGTTGACCAACCTCAATCCACAGAAACTGTCTTGCAGACTTCCATATGCTTTGTATCTCTCTGCTTATGCTTAACGATGACATGAAGTTGATCAGTAAGCTCTGAAAGACCTGGTCATTTTTCACTGTAATTTAGCCACTTTGTGTTTTCTACCCGCAGCCTCTTTGGAGTGACCATTCCTCCATATCTGGCTTTGAAACACCTCTTTGTCTTTCAAGGTCCTGATCAATGGGCTGTACTTCTCCTGGACTCTATACCAACTTGCTTGTATTGCTTCGTAGTATCTTCTGTGTTTTATATTCTTCTCTTAACCTCCTCAAAGACACTTGAGAGACTGAACTCGGCAAACACCTGTAAACCACTTGCCTGGAACACCTTTGTTTGATATATGCTAAATACACACCAGATGTATATCGAAATGAAACAGACTTAAAAACTACTAACAAGTATCTCTTGAAAAAAATGATTATTTGTGAAGCAATTGGGTTAAATGTACGCCATTCTGCAATAATTCTAAACAACTTGTAAATACTTCACAATGTTTTATAGTTACTATTTTATAAACTAAAGTCAGCATTGAAGCTTGAAAGCAAAGAGAAAACGAAATCCCCAGATAGAAAGGCCAGAGTGTTTTACATAGCCATAAAATTTGGGCTACAAGCTGGGCTCTGAGCTCCCTCACAGCCAAAACGCAAGGGAAAATATGTCCAATTGCATGGTTCTTACTATCCAGAAGGAGAAAACATGCTATGACTTAGAGAAAGCAAAACTTTCCTGGCACTTAGTTCTGAAACAAATGGCTTTAAATAAGATGGCTCATAAGGACATGTTGAGTAGAAATGCTCATCTGGGAATTTTGATGTATAATTTGTTTGCTCTTGGACTTAGTAATGAGGAATCATGTGAAAAGAAACATAGCAAAGGATGCTAAAGTAGGTGGTGATTTTACATATTTTTAAATAATAAAGATTAGAGCATTAATAAATATAATATGTGGAAAACTTAAAATAGCATCCTAGAAGCAAGCATAAAATTGTCTGTTTTTGTAACTGGTTTTGTTCATAAGGAAAATGAAGGTATTCATGTTTTTTGTGTTGTGGAAACTTTAAGCTTTAAATAGGAACTTGGGTTTGAGGCTTGGTGACTATTTCTAAAGTGTGGCATTGTTTAACAAGCAGGAGATTGAAAGCTTGTATTGGACAACTTCAAGATAATCATGTAACTAGAAATAGCAAAATGACTTCCTACTAAAATTTAATATTAAAAATTCATATTTTTAAAAAACCAAGAGGTTTTCATCAAAGTTCTGGGGAAAAAAGAGACAGTGAAGTGTTCAGCACTAAGTGAGACATCTCTAATACACCTTCATAGGGTTAGGGAGCATAGTGGAAGAAGTGTCAGAAAGAATGTAAAAGCCAAGGAAAAAGAAGGACTGTTGACAATACTATTTTTCAGCCATAAAGTGGCCATGGTGTTCATGACCTCAGAGTGCCTGGGAACACCTACACAAGACCTGCGGAACAGAAGAAAAAAAGTGGTGACAAAAGAATAGGAGAGACACTAGAGGGCAAGGGATTCAGTGGAGGGCTAGGGAGGGGCAGAGGAAGGCTGGTGGGAAGGGATTATGGTCATGGTATACTGGTTATATGTATGGAGGTTGTCAGTGAAAATAATAATAATAGTAACAACGTTGATTGTTTTCTCCCTGAATTGAGGTAGGTGTTCCAGAACATCGTGATTCCATCTAGTGAGTTAGCATGCAGAAGGCAGGGCCAGCAGGAAGAAGGAAGAGAAAGTATACAAGCTCATGCCTCTTCACAACCTTCCAGAGGAGCCAAGTGGGTTTCCCTTGGAGAAGCAGGCCTGCTTTTGTGTATTAAATACACTACAGTATCCAGTATTCCCAGGTGGTCACCCCACCCCCAAGTACTGACCGGGCCCAGTCCTTGTCAGACACCATTAGACATGTTTTCAGCCCGCTACTGCCTAGTCACTAAATCCCCAGTTACTATCCAGGCTGCCCAGCTAAACAACGCTGAACTGTGCTTAAATTTCCTTTTAAACATTCAGAAAAAGTAAATCAGCTATACAGCCAAGGCATTAAAGCATACCACAATTTTCTAAATGTGTTTTTCTTACAGTTTGCCAGCATTTACAAATCCTTCTCTATTTATTAAATATATAATGCCACCATTCCCTCTAAAGTTATTCGGCATGAAAATTGATAGCACTATTTTGCTTATTCTGTTTTCTGCCAAACATCTCAAAATACAACCTGAGGGGAGGGGAAATTCAGACTTATTTTCAGTGTGGTAAAGCATGTGGATGTAAAATTGTGGCAGGCATACCACTAAAAGAGTTTACTAATAAAAATAACCAGACTTTTGAGTCAGTTTTCGTTATTGAGCTTATTTATAGAGTTCTGTGTTGTTCCTAGGAGATGAGAAAGCCATAAATTGCTAAGCAAAACACATCAAGAATATGTTTGAAATCTGAGTGGATTTGAAAGCAGCGGCAATGATGTACCTAGCAAGGTCATGATATGAAGAGACTAGGGTCTTATCTCAGTAATAACACTGACCCACGTGTACCCAGAAGTGGGACCTCTTTTCCAGGGAGGACCCCTTTAGAAAAGATAGTGAAAGACAGGCATAGATTCATTGCATCTCAATATACCAACTGCAATTCTAGTTAGGTTACAATCCCAGCAGCCAGCCATTGAACAGTAATGTGACCACTGTACAGGGCAGGGATAACCCAATACTTAGTCATGAAATGTTCTTATGAATGGTGGCATTGAAGAAACAATCTGGCAAGCTGAATGTGACAGAAGAAAAATAAAGACCCTTCAACTAAGTTCTCCCTGCCAGCCTTCTCTGTCTCTTAATTCCGTTTGTCAGTGAGGCGCCAGCCAGCCATGGTAACTCTATGTATGTTGAAAACCAAAATGTGTGCATTTCACTGGTCATTGTGCAATATGTATGTTGTTGTACAACCTGGACTTTTTGTGGATATGGGGACAAAGTATAATGAGCAGAAATTATTTACCACCCCGAAACCCTGACTAAATGCAGAATACCATGGGAGCAACTGTGGTTTGACTTGGATCTCCTCCAGTCCTGCATGAGCTTACAGTGTTAAGGGGGTGTCTTGCTATCAGTATATCCACATTTAAACATCTCCTCACTTTTCTTCCACTTTGGAGGGACTGCTTGAGGCTAAGTGGAACATCCCAAGGCCACTATGTGTTTGCATTTCTGTGTCTGAGAATCCAAGCTTGAAGTAAAACTGACAGGAGGAATTGCCCAACCTTCCACTGTTACTTCCAGGGTTAGAGAAGGAGCTGGAAGCCAGTGTCTGCAGTGACTTAAATGTGCAGGGGAGGGGGGATGAAAAGATATAGGGAAGATAAGATAAAACCTGGCCCAGGCTAATTCTCGAACTCAGTGGGATTCCCTGAACTCTGTGAGAAAGTGACAAAGGTCTGTGTAATTAAGAACTGCTGGTTGAGAGAGAGGTAAGTCAGGTCATGTGATGAGCAGATAGCATGGTTTCAGGGAAGGAAATAAAGCAAACAAATGAGAAATGATGACAATACAGAAGGCAAACACATGGCATTCCATTTAGTGCTTCAACTTGGGACACAATCTCTTGGGCTCAATCTTTAGCACCAAAAGGGCTTTAAAAAGAACATCAGCGGGGCTGGAGAGATGGCTCAGCGGTTAAGGCACTTGGTTCAATTCTCCAGGACCCACATAAGCCAGACCCACAAGGTGGTGGCCCTGGTGGGCTCTCTCTCTCTCTCTCTCTCTCTCTCTCTCTCTCTCTCTCTCTCTCTCTCTCTCCATGAAAATGAATAAATAAAAATATTTTTTTTTAAAAAAAGAACATCAGCACACCACGCCTAAACTGATTCGGTAGGACTTCAATGTCACCCACGTATGGGCCTCTCTACCAAGATCACAGGGCGCTGATTCTGCTGGCCAGGAGTCTTTGTAGTGGTGAATGTGCACACATTGTCAGATCTGAGTCAGGAACCTTGCTGAGCTTCCTCTTAGGTGTGCACCTTTGGAAAATGACCTGGGCTTCCTGAATCTTGTATTACTCATCCTTAAATTAAAGATGAAAAATTCTGTGCATAATATTGTCATGAATCATTAAATGTCATGTTTAAAGTACCCAGAACCTAGTAGTAACCTGGTAAATACTTCCACTTTCATCCTCCTAGGGGCAGAGGTAGGAAAAAGAAAATCGTGCCCCAGGAAGGGGGCAAAGAACCCAATTCTAGAGTTGTAGTTCTCCATCCTGGGTGGGCATCAGTCACCTGGTGGGGGGAGCACTTGGAAATAGAGATTTTTGGGCCCCATCTGTGATTGTGAGGCCAGGGATTTTGGAGCCCGGAGCCCAGCCATGTGAGTCCTAGACAAAGACCAAAGAGGTCAAGAAGGAAATGGAGCTACTAGGCTGAGTAGTAAAGTGTGGAGACTAGAGAAAAGCTTACTGATAAGGAGAGTTCAAAGGGTTTAAACTAAGCTGCTTTGGTTATCAAACTCGTGATTTGCACCTTTAAGAAAGTAGGTGAGCAGATTATAAACAATGCCTTAGGCTGGGGAGGTAGTTCAGTGGTAGGCAGGTTCAGAGCATGTGCGAGGCTATGGTTTAATCCTCAGCACCATATATATGCATATTTAATGCCTAAAATAAGCATATGATTATAGCCCCTATAAAAACATGGAGTTCCACAATCGAATGGTTAATTAGTGCTGATTTTCCAAATAGAAAAGATAGGAAAGAAACGGGGAAAATTCCAGGCTCTCCTTCCCAACACAGCTGCAATGGCTGAACTGCAGTACATTAAGCAGCCAGCTTCAAAAGGGCCTGGATATGGTGGGGGCAGTTCTGTTGCGAGATGCTATCCAATCACCTTGTTTCCCAGACTGCCAACGGCATTAAAGTTGTATTTCTCAGAAACGCTAGTCTTAGAGGAAGGCCAAAACAATAACACAGGTGTAATAAGTATGAACAATCACATCTATTGTAGTTCTTGAATATGGCCAGGAAATAGCATATTTATTTAGGACATTCAGAAAGCCTCTCTGTTGAAAATCCTTGTTTCAATAAGTGCCTTTGTGGCACTCCTCCTAACTCAGCATAAAACCACTGCTCTGTCCCAAGATCTGCCATTGCTGCCTCTCAACCTGCCCCATGCAAGCCAAGATCTGCCACTGAAAACTGCTCTGTAACACACAGCAGCTCAGACAGAAACTCTTCCTGTTTGAAAGAAACTTCTGGCGACTCCGGATTGACTCCCTCAAGACGAGGGAGAAACACAGCTTGCTTGTCCGTTGACTGTTAATTACAAAGATATGCCTGCTTGGGATTTGCCAGCCCTCTGTAAAGGGATCAATACACACACACACACACACACACACACACACACACACACACACACACACACACACACACA